>CACRXK020005118.1:0-28734 GCA_902702795.2 Paramuricea clavata
TATGATAGCCATGTGAAAATGCGCTTTAAAATTCCCCTGAGCCAAACCTATCTCCGTTAGTATGCGTTTTGAACCTTTCTAAGTCGATCTATGACGAAAAATTTTTTTCGATCAGCCAAAAATTTTCTAAGTGCCAACCCTAGTTTTATATGACTGGGAAATCCGCGCAAGCGTAGTGTAATTTATAGTAATCGGGACGGGCAAGGAATCATTTGCATACGGCTCAGTGCTATGATAGCCATGTGAAAATGCGCTTTAAAATTCCCCTGAGCCAAACCTTTCTCCGTTAATATGCGTTTTGACCCTTTCTAAGTTGGTCTATGACGAAAAAATTTTTTCGCTCACCCAAAAATTTATTTGACTTCGAAATCCGGGCAACGGGCAAGCGTAGTGTAATTTATATTAATGGACGGGCAAGCGTAGTGTAATTTATAGTAATCGGGACGGGCAAGGAATCATTTGCATACCGCTCAGTGCTATGATAGCCATGTGAAAATGCGCTTTAAAATTCCCCTGAGCCAAACCTATCTCCGTTAGTATGCGTTTTGAATCTTTCTAAGTCGATCTATGACGAAAAAATTTTTTCGATCAGCCAAAAATTTTCTAAGTGCCAACCCTAGTTTTATATGACTGCGAAATCCGGGCAAGCGTAGTGTAATTTATAGTAATCGGGACGGACAAGGATTGATTTGCATACGCCTCAGTGCTATGATAGCCATGTGAAAATGTGCTTTAAAATTCCTTTGAGCCAAACCTTTCTCCGTTAATATGCGTTTTGACCCTTTCTAAGTTGGTCTATGACGAAAAAATTTTTTCGCTCACCCAAAAATTTATTTGACTTCGAAATCCGGGCAACGGGCAAGCGTAGTGTAATTTATATTAATGAACGGGCAAGCGTAGTGTAATTTATAGTAATCGGGACGGGCAAGGAATCATTTGCATACGGCTCAGTGCTATGATAGCCATGTGAAAATGCGCTTTAAAATTCCCCTGCGCCAAACCTTTCTCCGTTAGTATGCGTTTTGAACCTTTCTAAGTCGATCTATGACGAAAAAATTTTTTCGCTCACCCAAAAATTTTCTAAGTGCCAACCCTACTTATATGACTGCGAAATCCGGGCAAGCGTAGTGTAATTTATAGTAATCGGGACGGGCAAGGATTGATTTGCATACGGCTCAGTGCTATGATAGCCATGCGAAAATGTGCTTTAAAATTCCCCTGAGCCAAACCTATCTCCGTTAATATGCGTTTTGAACCTTTCTAAGTTGGTCTATGAGGAAAAAATTTTTTCGGTCAGCCAAAAATTTATTTGACTCAGAAATCCGGGCAACGGGCAAGCGTAGTGTAATTTATATTAATGGACGGGCAAGCGTAGTGTAATTTATAGTAATCGAGACGGGCAAGGAATCATTTGCATACGGGTCAGTGCTATGATAGCCATGTGAAAATGCGCTTTAAAATTCCCCTGAGCCAAACCTATCTCCGTTAATATGCGTTTTGAACCTTTCTAAGTCGGTCTATGACGAAAAAATTTTTTCGATCAGCCAAAAATTTTCTAAGTGCCAAGCCTAGTTTTATATGGCTGCGAAATCCGGGCAAGCGTAGTGTAATTTATAGTAATCGAGACGGGCAAGGAATCATTTGCATACGGGTCAGTGCTATGATAGCCATGTGAAAATGCGCTTTAAAATTCCCCTGAGCCAAACCTATCTCCGTTAATATGCGTTTTGGACCTTTCTAAATCGGTCTATGACGAAAAAATTTCTTCGATCAGGCAAAAATTTTCTAAGTGCCAAGCCTTGTTTTATACAATGTTTTATATGACTACGAAATCCGGGCAAGGGTAGTGTAATTTATCGTAATCGGGACGGGCAAGGATTGATTTGCATACGGCTCCGTGGGGCGTCTATAGCATAAATTGCGTTATGCATAAATTGCGAGTATACCTGATCAATGTTATTAATGATATTAACTTCTTGTTTCATTTCGACTTGTTTAATACTTGCGTTGTTTATAAACCACAGTAGTGAGGCAGTCAGTGTAACCACGATAAAGAAACGCCATCGGACCACTTTCCTCCACATTGTGTACCTAGAACGTGAAGATTCAATCACAAAGACGTGTTTTTTATCTCTGTGACCGGGACTTGATTTCACATTGTTCGCCCCGGTATTGTTTCGTGTTCATTCTAGCAAACTCGGAAATATCTATTGCTATGAGAAGATTTGTAACACTGTTCATTTTCTCCAGGTACCCTAGTTTCCTCCTGTAGTAACACTGGACAAATAATCTATCTATCATTTTTTTATTCTTAATTTGGCAGTCGCCAATTAGTAATTAGATTTTGTAACAACCAAATGAATATTGTAATTAATTGTTAATGTAATGTTTTTGCTTTTCGATATATATATATATATATAATCTATATTGTGTTTTTTCGATTGTAAGTTTCTAAATTGTGTGGTAAATAAATTGACTTGACTTGTTATATTTGTCCCAATTGAATTCAAAATTTCACAATTTTTGTCACATTTGAAGAATAAAGAAAACTGTTTAAAAGTCCTTTTTTTAGTTTTTTACAAGCTTTCTGATCGGATGCAAGTTGTATTTGTCGCGATTGAATTCAAAATTTCACATTTTTTGTTGTAGTAGAATTTAATAGCAAATAATGCTAATAGCATCGTAACTCTCTAAAAAAACCGGTTTCACGATGTCCCCACTTTTGCATGTTGTTCTACTCATAAAAAGATGCTACTGTGCACAATTTGGTGCTTTTAACCCTCTTCGGAAACATCCATGCACATATCCGCCACACTATAAGGGTTTTTGTAGATAGAAATTTTGCCAGTGTGAATTTTATACATTTCTTATACCTAACCAGAAGAAATTGTGAAAAATTCCTGCCAGAGGGCTTGTCGTTGCATTTTTCGCAACTGTTATTTCTAAATATTTCCATGCGCAAAATCCTGATTAAAGAAAGGGAGAATGTTTCTATATACACACCCGTATAAACTAACTCACTGTATCAAAATGAAAACCAAATCAAAGCTAACATTAATCGCATTTTAGTTTTGTCTTCAAACCAGCAATTGCTTTTTTATATAAAATAAGAAGAATTTCAAGAACAAAAGGAAGAACTTACCGTTTATTAATACTTTTCTTTTGTTTAATTGTTTGGAATTTGTTCCTGTTGTAAGTGTACTGTACGAGGTCTTTAGCTTGTGTGTATTATGCAGCAAGCATATAACCACCCGTAAAGCCACCTGCGTTTGTATATAAACACGTAAACTATTAGATATATTTTTAACAAAATTGACGCTACCTGAATTTACTTAGAGAGTGCGCACGAAATAACTCGAGCACTAGCTTGAATTAATTACTCAAGCTTGACCGTACTGGACCTCTAGGGAGAACAGTTTAGAACCGATGGAGTTATCCAGTATAAACAAAGTTAGTTTAGTTTAGGTTTCCTCCTGTAGTAACATCGGATCAATAAGAGATGATCCTTACTGGATCTCTAGGAAGAACAGTTTAGGAACTGATAGAGCTATCCAGTATAAATAAAGTTAGTTTAGTTAGGTTTCCTCCTGTAGTAACATCGGATCAATAAGAGATGATCCTTACTGGATCTCTAGGAAGAACAGTTTAGAACTGATAGAGCTATCCAGTATAAATAAAGTAAGTCTAGTTTAGGTTTCCTCCTGTAGTAACACTGGATCAATAAGAGATGATCCTTACTGCACCTCCAGGGAGAACAGTTTAGAACTGATAGAGCTATCCAGTATAAATAAAGTTGGTTTAGTTAGGTTTCCTCCTGTAGTAACACTGGATCAATAAGAGAGGATCCTTACTGGACCTCTAGGAAGAACAGTTTAGAACTGATAGAGTTATCCAGTATAAATAAAGTTAGTTTAGGTTTCCTCTTGTAGTAACACTGGATCAATAAGAGATGATCCTTACTGCACCTCTAGGAAGAACAGTTTAGAACTGATAGAGTTATCCAGTATAAATAAAGTTAGTTTAGGTTTCCTCCTGTAGTAACACTGGATCAATAAGAGATGACTCTTACTGGACCTCTGGGGAGAACAGTTTAGAACTGATAGAACTATCTAAAAAAATGAAGTTAGTTAATTAAATTTAGCTTTTCTCCTGTAGTAGCACTGGATGAATAAGAGATGACTTTACTAGGTGTTGTCGTACATGAGTAGCCTGGGTAACAGGCGTACATGAGTTGTGTGCTTGATTTTATACACAGTTTTCATTTCAAAATTTAATTTGTTTGTTGCTTGTGGGACGCACTATTTCGCGCATGCGCACTAAAAACGTTGAAGTTGTTGAAAATACTTTGAAGAAATTTGAAAGTCCACAGGAGTTTTTTGTTGATTTTCTGCAATCTAGCGCAATTTTCGTACATGTTTTAAAAGATCGGTGATCTTCGTTAACTCAGGCACTATGGCATCGACCTCGATGGCTCAGAAAACTTGGGAACTGGAAAATAACATTGAATCAGTTCCAAGTGTCGACTCCATATTTCGTTATAATGGCCAACAACAGCAAGAGATTTTGTCTGCCAAACCTTGGTCCAAAGAGTACGTTTGTGTTCTTGTAGTGTATGTGTAAGATGGATGCTTGTTTTATTAGCTAGATTGCTCAATAGGGCGATCGGATCATTGATTTCAATGTAAAAAGGCTTGTTTATTGGTCCATGTTTGTGGGATCACACGTGTTGTCAATGAAACTTTTGATCTCGCTTTTGATCAGTATATAAAAAGGTCCTTGGTTTGATCTGTGTTGTTACTGTTCAGTCAGTTTGCACACTTTGATCAATGCAAAGCTTTGCTTAAGTCTGGTTGAACTATCAAAGTTTTGAAGGATTTGTAAGAAATGTTTCAGGGAACTAGTTAACTCAGTGTTTATAGGTCACCCAGGGGCTTCCACTTCCGAGTTAAAGCCAGCCCCCAGACACAGAGTAAAACATCTACAGAGCTGTAACTGACCGTTGTAAACACTGCGGAAGCTTGCGTTTTCATGTACCCACTTTTTTTTAGGCGACCGGGCAAAAAATGATCAACTGCGTGTGCTCGGAAAGTTCTGCGAGCAGTTAAAGCAAGTCGTCATCCAATCAGATGCATGCATCTAGTAACTTAGTACACTAGTTACAACTCAGTAATAGTGATAAACAAGTGTTAAACAAGCATGGTAATAGTGATAAACAATAGTGATTTAAACAAGTGGGCTTATATTCGGGTGGACTTATATTCGAGGGGGCTTAATTATATTCGAGAGGGGGGGCTCATATTTGGAATGAGGTGAGCGTTAGTACATGTGGTGGGCTTATACATCGAGGCTTATATTCAAGGGGGGCTTATATTTGGAGGTTTACAGTAATCAGTCAACTGCACATTTGCAGAAATCCTGGCAAACAAGTGTGCCGTCATCACCAATGTAAATTCATTTTATTTTGCTAGCCCACATTATTTCAAGAATATCAAAATATCAGCCTTGGCCTTGCTTAAAATGGTAAATAATCATTGAAATGTTATTATTACTGTACTATTTGACACTATCTGCCAATAAGTGATTGTGCAATAAATGATTGTTCATTGGCCTTGTGTCCATTATCGTATGAATAGTAGCCTGTTTGTGATGGTTTTCCGGTTTTTCTAAAGCCTAAACTGAAAAAACGGTTTTAAAATAAAACCGGAAAAAACATGGTAAACCGTCCAAGCCTATGTTAACCCATTAAGCGCCAGCGCTCTCCCCTTGACGAGTAAAATCGTCTGGCGTTAGACAGAGTAAAATACTAAAGTAGGGTGTATCGGGGTGCAATGCAACTCAATGGGTTAACTAGACACATGGGCAGATAGGCCGATTAACCCAATTAAGCGCCAGCGCTCTCACCTTGACGAGTAAAATCGTATGGCGTTAGACAGAGTAAAATACTAAAGTGGGGTGCATCAGGGTGCAATGCAACTCAATGGGCAGATAGGCCGATTAACCCATTAAGCGCCAGCGCTCTCCCCTTTGACGAGTAAAATTGTCTGGCGTTAGACAGAGTAAAATACTAAAGTAGGGTGCATCGGGTTGCAATGCAACTCAATGGGTTAACTAGACACATGGGCAGATAGGCCAATTAACCCATTAAGCACCAGCGCTCTCCCCGTGACGAGTAAAATTGTCTGGCGTTAGACAGAGTAAAATACTAAAGTAGGGTGCATCGGGGTGCAATGCAACTCAATGGGTTAACCATTGAGATAAAGTGTAGCACGCTATCTTTCATAACTCCAGGTAATGCATGCGAGGTCAGGTGGCAATCTAGAAGTGATGGGTCTGATGCTCGGCAAGGTTGATGGGAACACCATGGTTGTGATGGATTCATTTGCTCTGCCTGTTGAAGGAACTGAAACAAGAGTGAATGCTCAGGCACAAGCTTATGAGTATATGGCTGCTTACATTGAGTCTGCTAAAACTGTAAGTTATTTTTGTTTGTTAAACTTTATTGAGTACAAATTAATTCAACAATTATTTATCTAACATACAATTAAGAGCTGTACTCAAACGGACAAGGCACAAACTGGACGTAAAGTCCATTGCATGGTGCCCCTCCTTTTCCTAACATAAACCTTTTAATTAATTCACAGTATACAGTACAGGGTGTCCCAAAAAAAAAAAACCCACTGAAACAACGCACTGCCAGAATTCGAACGGCCCAGCACCAACTGAACGCAAAGATACGTAAATATGATCGACATGATGCATATAATATGAGTATTGAAGAAATTAAAATATCTTTGTAAGCTCATGATTATCTGCTCTTTGGAATTTAAAGCAACTTCTTAAACAGTTTCTTTATTCGTAAAATTTACTTTTGTCAAGCTTTTATGCATTTATAGGTTCAGCAGAGTGCTAAGGCAATTCAATTCCCAAGCAACACGCCATCTCAACAGCTTTGGTCCCCTCTGGGGCACCCTGTATAACATATTTACTTAATAAATAAATATTAATATAATGCATGCACATTAATTTGATTAGAAAAATGAGTATATGGCTGCTTACATTGAGTCTGCTAAAACTGTAAGTTATTACAGTCCATTTCACAAAACTTTGACCACAAATGTTTCGAACTTCGTTGCGAAGTTCAAAAGTTGATAATGAGATTCACAGACCAGTTTGTAAACTACGCATTTGATTGGCTTCTTTTACTTCAGGGATGAATCAGGGACTTTGTTTACAAATTGGCTTGTGAATTCCAATATGAACTTCCGAACTTCACAACGAAGGGTTTTGGGTTCAATGTACAGTATAGACCATGTAAGACTTTTTTTTTTAAATGTGTTTATTACATTAACAAATCCTGAGTACATTCTTCACATTCTGGCTCCTTGTGTTCACTGATCTTCATGCCTTAACTACCTTCTCTGACAATATGAGCCCGCACGAGTGGGAGAAATTTTACTAAATTTGACCAACGTGGGGGATAATCTGGCTCACTTATTAAAGGGCCACCAATGGGTCACTTTAGTTGTCTGTTGTTTAGTTGCCAGCCAGTTTGTTTGTTGTTTGTTTGTTTGTTTGTTTGTTTGTTTGTTTGTTTGTTTGTTTGTTTGTTTGTTTGTTTGTTTGTTTGTTTGTTTGTTTGTTTGTTTGTTTGTTTGTTTGTTTGTTTGTTTGTTTGTTTGTTTGTTTGTTTGTTTGTTTGTTTGGTCAGCCAGTCAGTCAGCGAGCTCTTTGGTTATTCTAGGTTGGTCGTCTTGAGAACGCAATAGGATGGTACCACAGTCACCCTGGCTATGGTTGTTGGTTATCTGGTATTGATGTTGGTACACAGATGGTCAGTCAACAATTCCAAGAACCATTTGTAGCTATTGTGGTATGTCTTCATATCCACATTTGTCATAAAGTCCCCTCTAGCTCTAATAAGCCTCCTCTCTAATAAGCCTCCTCTCTAATAAGCCTCCTCTCTAATAAGCCCCTCCCTTTAATATGCTTCTTTCTCTAATAAGCCTCCTCTCTAATAAGCCCCCTTTCTAATAAGCCCCTCCCTTTAACATGCTTCTTTCTCTAATAAGCTTCCTCTCTAATAAGACCCTCCCTTTAATATGCTTCTTTCTCTAATAAGCCCTCTCCCTAATAAGCCCCTCTCTAATAAGCCTCCTCTCAAATTTGCCTCTCTAATAAATCCCCTCTCTAATAAGCCCCTCTGTAATAAGCCCCCTCCCTAATAAGCCCCTCTCTAATAAGCCCCCTCTCTAATAAGCCCCCTCTCTAATAAGGCTCCTCTCTAATAAGCCTCCTCTCTAATAATAAGCCTTCTCTCTAATAAGCCCCTCTCTAATAAGCCCTCCTCTTTAATAAGCCCTCTCTCTAATAAGCCCCCCTCTCTATTACATCTCCCTCTCTATTAAGCCCCTCTCTCTAAGAAGCCCCTCCCTTTAATAAGCTTCTTTCTATTTAGATTGATCCAACAAGAACCATATCAGCTGGTCGTGTTAATTTAGGAGCATTCCGAACCTATCCAAAGGTTTGACCTTTTAAGATTTGAAACTGACAATATGAAACTAGATTCTCAGTGAAGCTTGAAGTTGATTATACTGAATTCCCTCTAGGGTTATAAACCACCAGACGAGGGCCCATCTGAATATCAAACTATTCCTTTGAACAAAATTGAGGATTTTGGAGTTCACTGTAAACAGTAAGTTCTTCGTTATTGAGTTTCTCACTCAAAGGTGAACTGAATTCCCAACAGGCTATTACCTAATGGACCTATTCCCTAATGAACAAATTTTTAATCTAGACAAGTCTAGGCAAAAATTTTATCACTGCGTGAAAGAGCATCACAAAGTTAGTAACATTTCGTTGCGAAATGTTGTAAAATGCGGATAATATAGTCCTGCGAAAATTGCAATTTTCAGTCATTTTGTATTACGCGCGGGAAATTGATACCTTTTTTCAGAAAGCGGTATCAATGTTCCGTGCGTAATACAAAATGACTGAAAAACGGCAAACTTTGCAGTGCTGTATTATCCGCATTTTACAACATTTCGCAACGAAACTTGGGAATATTACTAATTTTGTGATGCTCTTTCAAGCTGTGGTGAAATTTTTGTCTAGACTTGTCTAGATCAAAATTGTGTTCATTAGGGAATACAGTACAGTAGGTCCATTATCGGAGGTACCTACGATTTAACGTCTTTATCCGAGAAGATGAAAAAGTGTAACCATGCACTGATGTCAATGCAAAGGTAGCACTTTCTCTTCAGTTATTTTAAGACCTTGAGTAGAGGTCTTTCAAAGGCAAGCATGTGACCATGACACCACAAGCTCTGTGCATCTGCGCATGTTCTAGACCCTAAATTTGTATATATGTTATTTTAGATATTATTCTTTGGATGTTTCCTACTTCAAGTCATCTCTGGATAAACGACTGCTTGATATGTTATGGAATAAGTACTGGGTTAATACCTTGTCATCAAGCACACTCCTTACTGTGAGTTTAAGAACGAAACTAACTTCATTTATATGCTGGATAGCGCTTTTCTTTATTTATATACTGGATAACTCCATCAGTTTTACATTTTTGTCTTGTTGGGTTTTTTTTGATAGAATTCAAATTATACAACACAGCAAATTTCTGATCTTTCTGAGAAACTAGAACAAGCTGAGGGTCAGGTCAGTGTATTATATATTACATCAAATACATTGCTGTGGTTTGCGGCGCACAGAGAGACTGACTATGTCGTATTCAACTAGACACATGGGCAAGATAGTCTGATTAAACCAATGAGCGTCAGTGCTCTCCCTGGACAAGTAAGGCCACGGTCAAACGTCGAACTTTTAACATGTGCCGAACCTAATGCAAATGAAGTGAAACAAAGAACTCATTATCATTAGGTTTGGCACATGAAAAGTTCGACATTTGACCCTGGCCTAAGATCGTCTGGCTCAGTAGATGATTTATTCTTTAGGTTGGCAGAATGGGAGGTTATTTTCCTAGCGGTGATGTGGAGAAGAAAGAAGAAGGGAAATTATCAAAAGCCAGTAAAGACAGGTGAGAATTTCTTAACAATTTAATAAACAAATATAAATGTCGTTTAATTTATTTAACCTACAACATCTTCGTCAATTTGTATGCAAAACACAGGCATTCTTCACCAAAAACTAAGCACAACAAATGTAATAATACAGTATCTTGACAGATGTTTTGTGTATGTGTGTAAAGACGGCACAGGTTGAAGCTATCAGGAAATTATAGACATGATTTGTTCTCAGAAGCATTGCTAGTATAGATCGCATTATTCTAGTTCATCTGGATAGTTTGTCTTGTGTCTACACTAAACCTGATGATCCATCTTCATCTGATTATATTTTAGCTCGAAGACAACAATTGAAGCGATACATGGGTTGATGTCCCAAGTTATCAAAAACACTTTGTTTAATCAAGTCAAGTCAACAGCCGGGGTTTAAGATGGTAGGAGACAACGTCTAGTGTATAGGAACTATGTCTTGTGTGAAATCTTCGGCAAAACCATCACTGATTAGGAGTGTTTACTATTGGTTAACGGTGGCATTCAGTAAGCCTCCTCAGCAAGCCACTTTGTGAGTTCCCAAACGGGGAAATTTGGTTAAATTGAAACCTTGGTCAACTTTCGGCCGAGTAGGATGGGCTAGCAAGGGAATCCTCTCAAATCCCTCGTAATCCCTTTTATCAACTCTAAATCCTCTTTCTGTCCCCGTTACCACCCACTTTTTGGCCAGACATACGACAATAAAGAATAAATACTGCGTTCTTCCGCCTCTGAATTTCGCCGTTTGGGAAGCCACAGAGTTGCCTATGGAGGAGGCTGGGTTGCAGTCAGCGAGCCAACAGATATCAACTTCAGACTTCCAAGACTTAAGCCCTGGGCAAACTAGGAAACATTGTTGCGGAAACATTGTTTCCTACCAATGTTTCGCCGTGTTTCCCAGAGTGGGCAAACACTAGGAAACATTAGTGAGAAACATGGGGAAACATCAAATGTTTCTGAATTTGCTAGGAAACATTTTTGCTTCTCGGGAAGCAAATTTTGTTTCCGCAACAATGTTTCCACGGGTGGGCAAACAGGGAAACATTTGAGGAAATATCGAGTCACAAATGTTTCCACAACAATGTTTCTTAGTTTGCCCAGGGCTTTAAAGACTCACACACATATAATGAAAACAATAAATAACATTTCCTCATTACGATAATCGTAGGTTGAGCACATTTGCTGCAATATAGTAGTGAATCCCATACAGTATTGTGTTATGTATTCTTCCCACGCGAACCACTAAATATGCCAACTGGCAAGACCTAAACGAAACCTATCACAAAATTGGCAGTCTGGATATCTAACTATTATAAAAAATAAATCAGCAGTACAAAAAACTGCCGTGGTTTTCGTCTTTTCAAATATACAGCATACCACCAACACAGACGATATCCTAATGAGAATATGTCATAACTTTGAACAAGCGCTTGCTGTTAGGAATTATGATTCGTGCTAAACTTGTACGCTGTAGAAAAACTATAATTTATAGATTGGTGTACATTGTACATTACAGTTCTTTATGACCTTCATTCGCTTCAGTTTCGGACTCTTTGTCTTGTTTTAAATTTCGTAATACCTCGGCAGCATCATGGCGTTGTTTCTCATCGTATCGCTTGTCTAGTGTGAACCAGATTGGCAGCGCACATCGTGTGCCTTGTTTGATACCTAACACGCCGTGGAGATTCTCAAATCCCGCGGAGAATACTACCATACGACCACATTTTGGCTTCAGGATTGCCTGTAAATAGAAGAAGTTATGTGGCGGTTTCAATACTGGATAACTCTATCAGTTCTAAACTGTTCTTCCTAGAGATCAACTAAGAGTCATCTCTTATTATTTGATCCAATGTTACTACAGGAGGAAATTTAAACTAACTTCATTTCTACTGGATAGCTGTATCAGTTCTGTACTGTTCTCACCTAGAGGTACAGTAAGGATCACCTCTTATCGATTCAGTGTTACTACAGGAGGAAACCTAAACTACATTAAACAACAACAAATTGTCCGGCTCGAAGGACCACCTAAATTAAAAGCAAACAAATTTTATACTGGATAGCTCTATCAGATTTCAGTTTGTCTCTGTAGATTTCCAGCAAGGGAAAGTAGTGGTCATACGGTAAGAAACTGACTATACCTGAACAGTTTGGTTTTTTCTTGCAAATATAAATTGCCCTCCAATGAAGTCATCGTTTAAATACAATATAGCACTAAAATTCGGAAAAAATCGATGAGCCACAAGTCAATATGGAGAAGCAGCAAAGGAGTGTGGTTTATCCAGACATAGCGCTGATGAATAGAGAACTTTACTGTGATTATACACTGTACGTTATATCGAGCTGTTATAGTCAAATCACAGAGTAGAGACATACAGAGACGTAACTAGTGTACCCACTTTTTTGTGCGCATGCTCGGAAGTTACTAGATGCATGCATCTGATTGGATGACGACCTGATGATGACTCCCTTTAAACTTGCTGAGCACGCGCAGTTGATCATTTTTTGCCAGGTCGCCTGAAAAAAAGTGGGTACATGAAAACGTAAGCTTCCGCAGTGTTTACGGCGGTTAGTTACATCTCTGTATGTCTCTAGTCTGTGTTTTCACTGTGATTATACACTGTACGTTATATCGCGCTGTTATAGTCAAATGGCGAGTGATGGCGACAGCCATTGTTTGAAATAAAAAATGCGATACTTAATTGGCTGCCGTTCTTGATTTCAAGGAAGAACTGCTGACGCCATCACTCGTCATGTATAACGGCTGATCTTGTGCGTCAAATATTTTACCCTCAGCTGTATTTGTAAGTAAAACCACTGACCTGTAATCTCTCCAGGTGTACGCCGGGTGTTCTTTGACACAGGTAACGTTTTTACCATTATGTTTTAAGACGCAATTATCAGAGTGCACTGGATGACTGATGTGCATACCTTCATCTGATTCTGGTGAAAAATGTAATGTATAAACCTTTTATTCTAGTTGCCCTTCTAAAAGACACAGAAGGAGCAGAACGAAGTGTCCTAGATCAGAGTGGTTAGTTTTATAGACAGTATATGAGAGGTGCTTTTATTAGAGATGTTCGCATTGGAGAAGTGCCTGTATTAGAGAGGTGTCTGTATTAGAGAGGTGTTCGTATTAGAGAGGTGTCTGTATTGGAGAGATGTTCGTATTAGAGAGGTGTCTGTATTAGAGAGATGTTCGTATTAGAGAGGTGTCTGTAGTAGAGAGATGTTCGTATTAGAGAGGTGTCTGTATTAGAGAGATGTTCGTATTAGAGAGGTGTCTGTATTAGAGAGATGTTCGTATTAGAGAGGTGTCTGTATTAGAGAGATGTTCGTATTAGAGAGGTGTCTGTATTGGAGAGATGTTCGTATTAGAGAGGTGTCTGTATTAGAGAGATGTTCGTATTAGAGAGGTGTCTGTATTAGAGAGATGTTCGTATTAGAGAGATGTTCGTATTAGAGAGGTGTCTGTATTAGAGAGATGTTCGTATTAGAGAGGTGTCTGTGTTAGAGAGATGTTCGTATTAGAGAGGTGTCTGTATTAGAGAGATGTTCGTATTAGAGAGGTGTCTGTATTAGAGAGATGTTCGTATTAGAGAGGTGTCTGTATTAGAGAGATGTTCGTATTAGAGAGAGGTTTATATTACAGAGGAGTTCATATTAGAGAGATGTCCGTATTAGAAAGGATTCTGTTTATTAGAGAGGCTCAGTTGCATGTAAATAAGATAACATACAGCAGAACCTGCACAAGATATAAAAAGCAATAGTGGGTAACATGAGTCTAAGTCTTACCTGACAGTGCTTTCCTGCAGACCAAATGTGTGTAGGTGAAGTATAATGGCGTTGATAATCTGAAGTACGCTTCTGATATAACACGCACTTTTTCACTCAGACTCATATAGAGCTCAGCCTCTTCTAAACTAACTTCACCTTTCGCTGCCGCCTGGGAGAAGATGGTTAGATACGAGAATCAGGATTAAGGATTGGTCAAATGACGATGGGGGTTAAGAAGTGAGAGATTGGATGAAAGTATTCTGAAATTAGAATTGCACGAGAGTTGGCTATAGACGAGTAAAAACTCTTCAATTCTCATCAAAATTTGAACCAGCTCAAAGAGTGCATGAGAGGCATTCTGGCAAAGCGGGATCATGTGTGTGGACGGCTTCTAAGAAGGCTAAATATGGATATATATGTGGACACATACTTACCCAAGTTGCATTGTTCACATTTACCCCTCGAAATTCCTCTTTAACCGTGTGTGGACTAGGGTCATCCTTATATCCGTCTCCGGCGTGACCAATTGTCTGAAATAAAAAACAAAAATTGAATATATAGAGTTCAGGCATTCTTGCATCTCATTAGACGAGAGCGTATCACATGACTTCCTTTGTATTTCCTCTAGGTCTAAGGTCTAAGCTATGGTTACTCCAATCAAAACAAAATGTTCCTTACCAAACCAAGGTTGGCCAATTTCTTACATTCGTCATCACTCGCTAGTCCATCAAATACTGCTCGATATGTTCCATTCAGCTGCTCTTCCATCATTGTTAGCGAGATGTCCTGAAAGTGAGACCATGGGAGAGACTTGACATTATTACATAAGTTTTGTACAACATAGGACACTTGTTGCATAGTGGTCAGTGCATGTCTCTTTCATCTCTGTGACTGAGGTTGGATTCCTGCAATATCCAGTTGTCTGATTATAATTTCACCTCAGTCACATGTGAGAAGAATGCTTCCAGTTTGACTCTACCAAACAACACAGGTTTCCCCCAAGAACCCTGGTGTTCTCTTGTAGTACATCTGAGCCCTGCGATGGTTATTACATTGCCCTCACCGCCTTGTGGACAGGACTCATAACAGTAACGTTTATGTACCTTTAAATTTTCGCTGTCGTGTAAAAATTTTTCAATATGATCTTTCGTTGGTGGGGGAAATCTCTTATAAGGTTCGTCTTCAAATTCTTTCTCCTTTTCAGCCTCTGATTTATCTTCAGTTTCCGATTTCTTCTCCTCTGGCAGGCGTTCATCAGGATACAGACCGTGTTTTAGGTAAGTCTAAGAAAACAAGCATTTTCAATTTATATGTAATTGTAAGTTCGTGTCTAACGACCATGGGTATATGATGACCGGGGTCAAATGGGGATGAGAGTTGGCAGTCATGCACAATTTGTTACAGGGGACATTTCAAGCTCTAGATTAACAAAATAAAGGTTTTATGAGTGTTCCAACTATGTTTTAACTTCATTAGAATACATGATAGTGTTTGGAAAGCATTAAGAACAGCTAACCAAGATCACGTGACTGCCAATTCTCATGCGCTCTTTCTCGTTTGATATTTGTAATGAGTTTACGTGAGATTTTCTTCAATTGCTAAATAAAAAGAGAACAAGAGTTGCCTAAACATCAACTCTCATTCTCTTTTGACTATAAACCGTTAAAAAACATGATATTCATACCTCGTATGTCGTGTCAGCGAGGTTCTCAGTGCCTCTATATTCCTCGTCTAAGTCCAGCAAGTAAGCTTTGACTTCAAGCAGCAGTTCCATTTGCGACTTTATGTCTTCAAAGAAATATTTACCGTCCTGTAGAAATATAAAACACTGGTTTCATATTTATACTGGATAGTTCTATCAGTTCTAAACGGTTCTTCCTAGAGGTCCAGTAAGAATCATCTCTTATTGATCCAGTGTTACTACAGGAGGAAACATAAACTAAACTAACTATATTTATACTGGATAGCTCTATCAGTTCTAAACTGTTCTTCCTAGAGGTCAGTAAGAGTCATCTCTTATCAAACTGGAAGCACTCTTCTCACATGTGAGAGACGAACTCGTTCACAGAAGCTTTAATCCTAAACTTCATATGTAACACTGAACAAACCTCTCGTGGTTGAACATCGTCAACGGACTGTCCAAGCTCTGTATAATACTTCATGTTATCTATCATGTGTGGGCTCACTGGGTTCAGCAATAGGTTGGTGACTGCGCAAGGCAGCGCGTCATCTCGACGCTCGACTAAATAACACGAGATGAAAATGAATTTAGAAAAGTTCGTGTTTAAAACTTCTCTATTCAGCAGTTACGTCTGACCCGATTTAAAGCAGGGACAGACGATCTGTCTAGACGAACTTGGGGAAAGAAAAGATGGTTTGTGATATTTCGTGTATGTGTAAACGCGACAAAACAGACTTATCAAGGAAAACATGCTCACTTGTCTCTGGTGTTACTAGGCATCGTCCTTATAAACTTCTTATGTGACTTTGCGCAAATACTTACGCTGGTTATACGAGTAATGGAGAAAGTCAAATTGCCTTCCCAGAAATCCCGCTTGAGGGTAATTAAGAAGCATCGAGAGCTTCCTGGGACAATCGAGGGTACATAACAACAATTGCATATGGTATCCATAGATACCCCCATATATATACTGTTGTCTTTCTTCGACCTCAACCTCGCATAATGTTTTGCACTCTTTGTAAGCTTTAGCGTATTCTTTTAACGATGCCTCGAAGTATTCTACACTTTTTTCCCAATCTTTGGCGTTGTAAGCTTTTCGGCCTTTTTCATAAAGTTCGTGGTGCTGTATTGGCGCTAAGCTTTCAATGTCGTCAACAATAATGTCTTGCAATTCGGGCAGGCCGGAGTAATACTTCATGTTACCGTGCATTTGTTCATCTCTCTGGTTGAAACGGAGATAGGTTGATGCGGCTTGGATGGCGATTCTGTTGTTACCATTCTGGAAAGAAAATAAAACTTCTGTTTGGTTGTTGGTCCCATCCACCTAACACTCGTAATCTGGTTCATTCAACCATGTAGTCTGGTTAAAATAACCCGGAAACCTGGTTAAATTAGCGACGATAGTGATCAAATTAACCAGGACTGTGGTTATAGCATAGCCAGAAGGGAAGATGGCTGTGAAACTCATTAGAATAACAATATAACTCATTATCTATGTTAGTCAACGTTTATTCATAAATCTGGTCCTTCACCGTCACGTGTGTATTATATTTTTGCCAAATCTACTAATAGTAATTTCCAGTTTACCCCCCTATTGTTCAAGTCTCGGATAGGTAACTTTCCTGAAACATTGCTATTGGTTAGTTGGGCAAAAATGTAATACACACGTGACGGTGCATGAAGGACCAGATTTACGAATAAACGTTGACGAACATAGATAATGAGTTACATGTATATTTAATAGTTTTGTGTTTGTGGAAAACACCAAGTAAATTTATTACTGCAAAGCTTTCGATCCGTAAGCCCGGATCTTCATCAGTGCTAATAATATGCATATTATTATTATTAGCACTGATGAAGATCCAGGCCTACGGATCGAAAGCTTTGCAGCAATAAATTTACGTGATGTTTTCCACAAACAAAACTATTATATGTTTTATCGCCATGCAAACGTACAAAGCACTTATTACATGTATCTTGTTATTCGCACGAGTTTCACAGCCATCTTTCCTTCGAGTAGGCTATGAGGTAACCAAGTATAACGCCCGTATTCTAAAAGCACACTCAATGAGTGGAGGTTCAATCTGAGCTTCTCTTGAGTGTCAATGCTGTTTTTGAATAGCTGGAGGGTGAGCATTCACATAGTAAGGTATAACACTACCCCTCCAGCTATTCAAAAACAGCATTGACACTCAAGAGAAGCTCAGATTAAACTTCCACTCATTGAGTGTGAGTGAGCTTTTAGAATACGGGCGTTAGAATCAATATGTTTAAGAGTTATTCAATCGTGTACATTATTCTAAAGCTTAGTACAACAATAGTAACTAGGCATGTGGGTTATCTAACCTTGTGAATTGCGTATAAAAAAAGTTAACTAAATTTGTTTATCAGTTTATCCAATAAATATTAAACTATTAATAAATCAGGCAATAGACCCTTTCGATAATTAAGTCACATATCTTGTTTTGGCCTGGGAGCCTCACTCTCGTGCATTGTGAGCCTATCACCGTTCATCTTGAAACATGAAAATGAGGCTCCCATGCAGGCTAAGATAAGATACGTAATTATCGAAAGGGTCTATTGTGCGTGATATCACAGTGTTAAAATTTGACTTTGTTGTTATTTGTAGCGCAGAATAATATATTAATAAAGCGCATGTAATTGTTTACGTGCTGGCGCGTTCGACCTTCAATAAGGCCCGCGAGCATATTAACATATCAGCATGGTATAATATATAGTTTAATTCGATAACTAGACAAACATGACAGATAAATTGGAACAGATTTCTATAAATATAAATAAGGCATAACTTACCTTATGATGCGCGAATTGCATAAAACTGTAAGGCACGCGGTCTTCAAACAAACGGAAAGTATGTTTCGAAACCTTGAGTCGTTTGCCCATATTCCTTTCCATACACGCTTGAGAACAAATCCTCATGTAACTTAAATAACGCAGATATTCGATTGCAAACGATTCCGTGTTTCCCTGTCTGCTTGCGTCGAGCGCTTCTTTACATTCATACCTACACATAATTGTGAATTTTCTTTCATTTTTCCAATCCTCGATTGCGGCATCGAATTTTACAATTGCATTTCCCCAATCGTCATTGTAGTAAATGCGCAAGGCATCCGCATAGAGTTCGTCATACGCCGCGTTTACTTGAACGCTGGAGGAGATATCGTCGCCGTTTATGCTAATGAGTGTTAGCACTAAAATCAGCGCAAATTGAAGAATACTTGCGCAGCTAGCCATAGTGGGGACGTGATAGAAACGCTGCGTTTCGACCTAAATTCGGCGAGAATTTAGCGTCTGTGTGTTAAATATACACAACCATCCATTGTGTATCCTGGTCACTTCCGGTTCAAATAAGGGCCGATTGTTATTAATTTATTAAACTAATCAGAATAAATCTGTTGAAATCACTGATCTATATATATATATATTGACAATATTGTCACAGATCTTTGCACATCGTAGAGGCAAGCGTTCACTTGCCTATTTCTCGACAATGTTTCCAAATCCACGGTGGGTTTGTTTTAGCGAAATAGCTCGAATATTTCTTATGCCAATAATTTTGCAGCTACTGTAAAATGACCCACTGACCAACCTCGAAGCTTATATTTTTATAGTCTTTATAGACCAACTTTCTGATTTTAGGATGAACGCCGCGATAGTTTAAGACGGACGTTGATATATTTATGACAGCAATGATTCGAGTTATTGTTTTATAATTGGGCAAGTAAGAGCGTATCTTATTATCATTGATGTTTTAAACCTTTAGCGCCATTTCTACCCTCTGTAAAAAAGGCATGATTGGCAGATCAACTAAAGAAAACGGAGCCGTAGGAAATATGCCAAAATTCACTCCATGTGTTGACAAATATAGATTTCTTGGTGAACAGGTTGAATTGACACTTCGTATGCTAGGGTCCGCTCCGAATTCCACACTTTAAAACTGATGATTTTTCTGCCCGATCTTTGAGTAATTTAAATCTACAGAAAAAATCCTTCGCATATAAACATATGAACCACAAATATCAACAAAATTCACGCTGTTTTCTTCTTATCTTTAAAAATATACGCCAAATTTCTTGCTAATCGTCGAATCACGATAATAGTATTGCCAGTTTATCCAACCGTAATAATTTGACCGATCCGTCAAAACAGTCTGTCCAGCTAGACTGTCGTTTTAAAGTCTTTAAATGTTACCAGTTTTCCAATGCGAACAAATTTTTACATTAGATTAACTGAGTAACTGAAGTCATTTGAAATCATGTACAATTTCAAAGCGCCTTCCAGAATTTTTTAATTGCTGTAATAACGCAAAAATTCGTCTGTTTGTTTTGTCGGCTCGCATGAGTGCGCACAATATAATTAATCACGTACAGGCAACAAAATTGTTGCGATTCTCAACAAAAACTGATTTCAACGAATGTTAATTGAAGTGTTTAGGCGTAAGTCATTAAAAACGAGACAACATTTGTCAATATTTCTAACAGTAACATGCGTTGAAATTGGTTTTTGTTGGGACTTTTTTGGTTGATTGATTTAAATGCATAACGTCATTTTTGTTTAGTTTCAAGCATTTCAAGTACCTGTTGGCCGCGCACGATTGTCAAGAAGCGCCGAGGCTTGGGGACGAGGTTTGAAAGCGCTTATCTTATGAACGGATTTGGTCAATCAGATGACTGAAATAGGAAGGTAGGGTTGCCCTTTGAAGGAGTTAGACATTGAACGAAATAAAATACGATCGTATATAGTCGATTCGAACAGGAGAAGTTATGGAGGAAGCCTGTATATATCTTATGCTTGTGATGTTACTCTGAGTGTATATCCACACCGGGCAAGCTTGAAAAATATGCCTGACCACGGTGGGAAACGAACCTACTACCTATAGAATACTAGCCCAATGCTCTGCCAACTGAGCTACGCGGTCTGGTCGGTTCGAGTATGCGATATTTCGGAACAGACTGATCTAGTTCCAAAATATTGAACTAGAATTGAATTGCCCGGTGTGGATATATTGAATTGCCCGGTGTGGATATACACTCAGAGTAATATCACAAGCATCATATTCACCTGAGTACATTACACCAACACTGTATATATCTGTTATAAACTTGGTCTAGTCTTATTGCAGAAGGAAACTAGAATGTATGCGGAAATTTGTGTTGTTTGGTAGAGTCTCAAAGCACTCTTCTCACATGTGAGTGAGGTGAAATTATAATCAGATCACTGCATATTGCAGGAATCAAATCTCAGTCACAGAGACGAAAGATACATATATGTACGGACCATTGCGACACTAGCCTGCTTGCCTCCCTAATTTTTTCGCCACCCGCACCTCAACCCTAACCCTTAAACCCTCCAGCCTGGGCGTCAGGCTACTGCCACACCAACAATCACCGTTTTAACTAATAACTCCAAGGGATTAGTGGCATTAATTCCGCTATTGACCATGCAGACTAACGAGGCAATATACGCTAGGGAAAGCTTTCGACATTTTCAATAACAAATGCTTGATCATCGATTGACTCGCTTTAAATTTTAAATTTTGTATTTTTAGACAACTTTTCCCGTTCGAGAAGAAAAATCCTCCATTCTCGTCCCATTTAGAAGAAAAATGCTCTGGCATTCGGAGTAAAATACTGAAGCGGAGAGAGACTGACATTGTTTGATAAACAATCCACTTTCAATAGAGATTAGATTATAGACAATCATGTCCGCCTCTGTTGCTATGCAGAATTAAATATGGAGTTTTTCGACTATGAATTTGCATTAAAATACAAGCTTTTAACCGTACTATTAATGTGCAATTCACAGCTGGATTCCTGTATGTATGACGAATTTCGCGTGTGAGAAATTTGCTGCCCCGACACCGGTTTAAAAATAAAGTATACAAGTTTGTGTTGGCTTTTCCCAAACGAAAGTGAATTGAGCTGCCAGTTTGGGTGAATATTTTGTCAATATACGCAGTATATGCTTGAATTGTTTACCAAATGATTAATGATACATGAAGAGTCTACATCTATGCTCAAAGTACTTGCTGAAAGGCAAAGTTTTGTGGCAAAATATTCATACAAAGAGCTGAGGGAGCTGTTTTAATTTGGACACCGCAACGATAAAGTGAAGTAAAGTTATAAAAGGACACCGTACAATAAACTTGGATATACTTGTGGTTGTTTTCGTTTCAAAGACAAAGTACACAAAATTGGAATATGGTTTGGGACAAAAGTTTGTTGCTTCTGTTCATATTAGCTGCGGCAAAGATAGTGGGTATGTTGTATTTACTCGTTGTTATTATTTTAGTATTAAGCTGCTAGGTTAGAAATTACTCTTTAAAGTGTTAATAGTAGTTCGTTCCTAGTATGGATAAAGCGCTCTATTTAAACGTGTTCTTGGTGGCGTGTGTCATAATTTCGGCCTAAAGTGAGAATTTCGGACGCTTTAGTCTATTTAGAAGTGGCGAAGAGCTGGCTAAGTTAGGAATATGTTGA
Source organism: Paramuricea clavata (assembly GCA_902702795.2). Classification (NCBI taxonomy): domain Eukaryota; kingdom Metazoa; phylum Cnidaria; class Anthozoa; order Malacalcyonacea; family Plexauridae; genus Paramuricea; species Paramuricea clavata. The sequence goes on from CACRXK020005118.1 coordinate 22,020, forward strand.
CGAACGTACTAAATCTATTGTGGAACAATACTGAATAAGATTTCTCATCAAAATAGGAAGTTTCAACCAAGATTTAACCGCATTGTCGCATAAATACTCTATGTTTAGTGACCTTGTAGTATTTTCTCGTCAAAGTCCTTGCTCTTTTTATTTTGACTGGTTTTATGAGAAATGAAAACATAATTTTCAGCTGCACTGTTCAATAACTTTAAGATTCGCATAAGTAATTCTTCACTTGAGATTGGAACGAAGGAACGTGAGTTGACCACGAAAAAGTGTTCCGTCATACCAGCATTCTAATCTTTTGTAAAATTTTCATGCTCAATTGAACATCGCGCTATAATCATGTAAGAAATTGATTTCATGCCAATTTAACAAATATACGTAAGTTATTCAAAATATCGCTAAAGTGTTGTTGTGTTTTACCGTCTAAAAATTACTCCAACGCTCATTCAATTCATATCGTAGAAGGCTCGTGTTCTCAGTTACGAAAGCATTATTTGATCAAAATTTTAGAGGTTTCAAAGTTGTTTCAACGGTTTTTAAGTTGTTAGCGCGTATTTCAGATTTAAATTACTTGAAAAAGATTAGAAAGTTTATTGAGAAATATTCTCGATACAGTGAACTCCACGTTTGAGAGAGCTATTTTGCGAAACAGAAATTAACTAGTTGAATATACAACCACCTGATGAGAGTTTTTGCTCGTTTGAACGGTATAATATCCAGTCAACATTCATCAACTCTCATGTAATTTTTGTTCTCGCGTTTGACCGGGACTTGAGAGTTGAGAAAAGTCTCATGTAAACTCTCGCTTCTCCACTCTCATCAACTCTCATACAACTCTTGTTTTCGTTTGACCGGGGCATGAGATCCGTTGATTAAACCTTCGTGCAAATTCTCGCTTGCCAACTCGCTTATTAACAGTTGTCAAAATCAGTTAAAAAGTTATAAAACTACGGATATTGACCTTCACAATCAATAAACGAAACGTTAATTTATAAATACAAAAGTTTAATCTAGATACCAGTTAAAGGGCAATTTTAGAAAGCTTCAAAAATTACTACAGCGCTACAGTCTTCTTGAATATCACTTGATTATATCGCCTTATTGGGAATGTCCATGCAGCCAGTGCTGAGATCATACAATGCCTACAGTGTGTTGCCTGCTGTTGCTAGGGCTTGCAGATCAATGATACGGTAGACTGGCCATATACACAGCCTGCTTGCAGGTGATTTTGAGAAGAATAGCATGAAATTATCAGCGCAGTATGAGCTCTACAAATTTACCGTGGGAATAAGAATATAAGCGAAAAACCTAAAATAACTCACATGACTATTTTTCAAAAGTTGTCTTCGCAAATTAATTAGCGCATATGGCTTTCCAGGCATTTTCGTTCTACGATAAGCTGCCGTGCTTTTTGTCGGAACTGCCTGAAAAATATTAAATACACTTATGGCAACTTATGTTTCTAGATAAAGACCTTTGTTATGAAATTATTGGGTCATGGAGACACTGGCAACTCCCTGACAAAGAATCTTTCTATCGACAGTAGACGTTTTTTTAATCTTGAGTTTTGTGCGGACGAGTTATTTCCTTGACAAGTTCTATTTGACACCGTAACTCTTTCCCATAGGCGTACGAGACAGGGGGGGGGGGGGCAACACTCCCCTTCCCAGTCAGTGTTTAGTTAGATTCTTCCGTAAATATATTATGTATTTTGTCATGATATCAGTGTTGAGATATTAGCATTAATGTTTGGTCAGCCTGAATGGCTTAGATTGAAACTTTGTCCTTGTCGATCAGTTATGAACAATGTTGGCTTTTAAATTAGTATTTACTTTGTTTAAAACCAGGCAATTCTACTACCAGTGGGAACGTTTTCAGGTTATTTTAGGGACAGAATCATTTCTGACTGTTAATCCTTTTTATTCACGTAAAAATATGAACTATGAATATTGCAATAATCTTGTAATTTTTAGTTTCCGTGGACATATCTACTCCAAAGCCGTTTTGGTTGTTGGATATTAATGAAGAACAAAACAACCAAAGTATGTTGCATTTTTTTAAAACTAAATTAAACTAACTTCATTATGCTGCATGAATAACTCTATCAGTTCTAAACTGTTCTCCCTAGAGTTTCAGTAAGGATCATCTCTTATTGATCCAGTGTTACTACAGGAGGAAACCTAAACTAAACTAACTTTATTTATACTGGATAGTTCTATCAGTTCTAAACTGTTCTCCCTAGAGTTTCAGTAAGGATCATCCCGTATTGATCCAGTGTTACTACAGGAGGAAACCTAAACTAAACTAACTTTATTTATACTGGATAGTTCTATCAGTTCTAAACTGTTCTTCCTAGAGGTCCTGTAAGGATAATCTCTTATTGATCCAGTGTTACTACAGGAGGAAACCTAAACTAAACTAACTTTATTTATACTGGATAGCCCTATCAGTTCTAAACTGTTCTTCCTAGAGGTCTAGTAAGAGTAACCTCTTATTGATCCAGTGTCACTACAGGAGGAAACGTAAACTAAACTTTATTTGTACTGGATAGCTGTATCAGTTCTAAACTGTTCTCCCTAGAAGTCCAGTAAGAGTTATACCTCTTATTGATCCAGTGTTACTACAATATTAAAAAATTGTACTTGTTTATTTAGCATGGATAGTAGAGAACTCCTCCCCAGGCCGTGCTGGTAATCTTTCTTATACTTTGGCCGCTTCGGACCCAGATCCAGACACGGATACAGACACGTATACAAAATTCTACATTGTTCCAATCAATTCAACCCATGCAGAACTCCACCTGAACTACACGTTTGACTTTGAGGTACCATGTTACCCGACCTTTTTTCTAAATTTGTCCACCACATGTCTTTTTTCACATAGTCCATCCTTCTTCAATTTCCGCCATTTGTCTGTTCCCTTTATATCTAGCTTCATGTCCATACCATCTCAACCTTACTTTCTTCACCTTCTCTGCAATGTCTACCACCCCACATCTTCTTCTGATCTCTTCATTCCATAATGTCTCTGACCAGCTCTCCTTCATCTCTTCTTATTACGTGTCCATACCATCTCAGCCTTGCTTCTCTCACCTTCTCTGCAATATCTACCTCCCCACATCTTTTGATCTCTTCATTCCATAACATCTCTGACCAGCTTTCCTTCATCTCTTCTTATTACACGTCCATACCATCTCAGCCTTGCTTCCTTCACCTTCTCTGCCATGTCTATCACCCCACATCTTCTGATCACTTTATTCCATAACATCTCTGACCAGCTTTCCTTCATCTCTTCTTATTACATGTCCATACCATCTCAGCCTTACTTCCTTCACCTTCTCTGCAATGTCTACCACCCCACATCTTCTGATCTCTTCATTCCATAATGTATCTGACCAGCTCTCGTTGATCTCTTCTTATTACGTGTCCATACCATCTCAACCTTGCTTCCCTCACCTTCTCTGCAATGTCTACCACCCCACATCTTCTGATCACTTCATTCCATAATGTCTCTGACCAGCTCTCCTTCATCTCTTCTTATTACGTGTCCATACCATCTCAACCTTGCTTCCCTCACCTTCTCTGCAATGTCTACCACCTCACATCTTCTGCTCTCTTCATTCCATAATGTCTCTGACCAGCTCTCCTTCATCTCTTCTTATGTGTCCATACCATCTCAACCTTGCTTCCCTCACCTTCTCTGTAATGTCTACCACCCCACATCTTCTGATCTTTTCATTCCATAATGTCTCTGACCAGCTCTCCTTCATCTCTTCTTATTATGTGTCCATACCATCTCAACCTTGCTTCCCTCACCTTCTCTGCAATGTCTACCACCTCCACATCTTCTGATCTCTTCATTCCATAATGTCTCTGACCAGCTCTCCTTCATCTCTTCTTATTACGTGTCCATACCATCTCAACCTTGCTTCCCTCACCTTCTCTGCAATGTCTACCACCCCACATCTTCTGATCTCTTCATTCCATAATGTCTCTGACCAGCTCTCCTTCATCTCTTCTTATTACGTGTCCATACCATCTCAACCTTGCTTCCCTCACCTTCTCTGCAATGTCTACCACATCTTCTCATTCTGATCTTTTCATTCCATAGTCTCTGACTAGCTGTCTTTCATCTTTTCTTATTACTGTTGTATTGTACATTGTATGTCGTGTGCTTCTGTTTGACAATGGCCGATGCCTAGTTACTAGTACAATGTTCTCAATGTTGCTGTAGAATTCTCAATAAAATTGTTAAACGTATTCTTCAAGGTTGGTAGTCACGAGAAATGTGCCTCACGCTGTTGTAGTCTTGTCGACGAACTCCGTGATCGTAAGGGCGAGTTGTGTGATAAAGTTAAGACATATTTTATTGAATATAAAGAAAAAATCAAACAACACGAAGACCAATTGTTGCAAGAAGTTCTCAAATGGTATGACAAACAGTTTGAGTTGATTAAACATGCACAGAAGAAGGAAGAGCGAAGAATAGAAAAGGTACCTTTCATGAAAAGTAACGATTTGTCTTAAAATGGAATATGTACCATTTGAAACACGAGCAAGGGTGCTTTAACGGATATAAGACACGAGGCGACAGTCGAGTATCTTCTCTCTGATAATTAGCACTCGTGTTTTAAATGGCTTAAAAGGCGACCCATCTTGTGAGTTCATTGGCGAAGTAATTTTAAAATTCAACGTTGTCTAAGCAGAGAAAATCAAAGCTAAAGTTTATGTCAATTTCATGATTTTTTATCACATAAAACCAGCGACATGGTCAGTCTTTTCCTCATGAATTAATTATTAATAAGTTTTTTAATTTTAATATTGTCCTCTTTAAAATCCTATTAAAATCTTGAATATTATTTTAGCATTTAGTAGTTAGTTAATTAATTAGTTAGATAATTTAATAGTTATTTATTTTAATAAGTTAGTTTGTTATATAGTTTTCCTACGTTTTTGCTGCAGATTACAGATGCTGTAAAATTCTCTCAAATTCTTCTCAAACACGGAACGGATGCTGAAATCTTGTCACTGAAACATCTCATTCACTCACAGCTCAATCGCGTTGCCAATCAGAAGACTGGCACTACATTCGTCGCAGCGGTCGAGACCGCAATTCGCAATGCATCGTGGGATATGTGGGCAGAACATCTTACTCAAGAGAAGCAGTCTAACGGTTTGACCTTACCCGAAGTGCATGATGGTGTTGAATCTGATGATGATAACGGTATGATATTTGAATTAGGAATCGTTCGTTATTTATGACCGGCGGTGGCACCAAAGAGAAATGTTTTCTTGGTAAACATTTTGCTCATCCAACCATTACAAAGTAAAAAAAAAGTTTACCCAACCTCAAATATCAATTAAAATAAATACCCACCCCTGGCCAAAAACTCTACAAAAGGGTACCGTTCAGTTGTCACACATGTCCTTTACAACTTCTATGACATGAGTTTGATAACTGCTGTACAATTTTCTGCAGTCTAAAGTTGATGTTGTCTGCACATGTACTTTCTTTGGAGACACCATTTGCCTCAGAAAGATCAAGATAGTGACTCTGATTGATTTATATATTGTATTGACTTATGACTGTTGATTCCCCAGTATCCGTTCCACATTAGCTGTTTTGATTCCATCCTCACACAAAATGGTGGCAGTCAAAAGCGCTGTGTCCTCGTAAAACGCAGACTTGTACCAATGCTATTTCAACAACTTGTTATCAGAATGTGTTCGCACTGCTTGTTCCCAGATTGTTGACAACTTGCTACAAGGTTGTTGAGCTTTAACAGACTTTTGTAACAGACTTGTTTTGTTCCAAGTTGTTCCAACAACTTGCTATCGTCCTTCAATTCAACAATTTGTCAACAACTTGTGAGTGACAACCTTGTAGCAATTTGATCAGATAGCAGCATTGTTACAAGTTTGCTTACACGTCTGTTGCGAGCACATCTTGACAAGATTATTGCGTGATTAATAAGCCTCCGTCCCACAACCTTTACCCTTCAAATTCGAATCAAACATTTTCTTTACACAGACGACATTTCCACTGTTGTTTCAACGGTCGAAAAAGAGAACAAACGAAATAAAAATCAAAACAACTGTTCGGAGACGAAAGATCTAATGATCAGCAAACGACGTGGAAATTCTGGAGTGGATGGCAAAGATTTTCAACTTGGCTCTGTGATCTCACGAGAGAATAGCAAGATCTGGAATGAGGGGCGGCAAATGGTGCGAGATTATCGATATGATAAGATATTGAGGAACAGAAGTATTGGAAGACAGGGTTCAGGTGTGTGGCGCAATTCACCAATTGATGATTCCAGCTGTATAGACTAAATTTTGATGATGAACAAAATCCATCACCACAGCTAGAAAGAGCATGTTAAAATTAGTAAAATTGCAAAGTTCGGCCGCGAAATGTTGTAAAATGAGGAAAATATAGCCCTACGAAATTTGCAAATTTTGTATTAATTTGTATTACGCGCGGGAAAATGCGCCACCCCAATTACAAATAATCCTTCATACATGTAAATATTTGTTAACCGATTATGTGTGTATAATGTATTTCAGGTTGTGGAGAATTCCAGCATCCCTGTGGCATAGCAGTTGATTACAAACATGATGACAGACTGATTGTCAGTGATTTTAACAACAACAGAGTTCAGGTGAGCACTAAAGGTTAGGGACGGGTCATTTATGGCGGGGGGGGGGGG
>CACRXK020005119.1:0-29164 GCA_902702795.2 Paramuricea clavata
TGTCTCGTATGTGACATATTGCATGTAAAACTCAATGTTTTCATGATTACATTTCAAATATAAACGTATTTAGTCAACTAAATGATCTACTATATATACAATATGAGTTGTGGTAAATAAATGAAACGAAATATATCTATAGAATTTCATCTGACATTTTTTTTTGACTTGGCAGTTCAAATTTGTTTTTTGCCTGCATGCCGTTTCTAAAATATGTGCGCCTGCCTTTGGCCATTGGCAGCCCGCTATATAGCCCTGTCCCTGATTGTTGGAACATATTCAGTTTCTTTGCTTGAAGTTTGGAAAGTCTCGATCGTTTCACGTTCTTCAGCTTACAACAGCACAGCCCATTCAACAAAACAAAGATGTTTTATAGAGGTATAAAGCTGTTGAATTATACAATACTTGAAAAACTGCTTGCGTATTCAAGATGAAATATTAGGCCATATAAAATAAATTCCTTGATTCTCATCACTACACTTTGAAAATGTCGAAGAGGCGGGGCAATTGATAAAACTAGAATAGTGAAGCGAATAGTGCGAATAGTCGACGAATAGTGCGAATAGTCCGCGAATAGTCGACGAATAGTGCGAATAGTCCGCGAATAGTCGACGAATAGTGCGAATAGTTCGCGAATAGTCGACGAATAGTGCGAATAGTCCGCGAATAGTCGACGAATAGTGCGAATAGTCCGCGAATAGTCGACGAATAGTACGAATAGTCCGCGAATAGTCGACGAATAGTACGAATAGTCCGCGAATAGTGGACGAATAGTCCGCGAATAGTGGACGAATAGTACGAATAGTCGACGAATAGTGCAATAGAGAATTTGCAAGGCTTTCCACCGTGCTGTAGAACTAGATTTACCGAAGCGGGGCGGGGGCTCTATTGACAAACATGAAATCGTGAAAACATTCGTTGATGTCAATGACGTCATACGTAATCGGTAAAAATTACGGGACCACTGAGTTTTAACAAATATTTAACAGGAAGTAGAATGACACCGAAAAATTTTTCCGACAAACCAAAAAGTTTTCCGGACGACAACATTTTAAATCTTCACTCCCCCCCCCCGTCGACAACTTTGACAATTTCCGACAGCCTTGACAATTTTCCGACAATTTCCGGCAGCATTGGCAATTTTACGACGGGTGTCAACAATAGGGGAGGGCCATGCCCCCCCCCTGGCCACGGCGCCACTGATGACAATCACTAGACGTATGACGTCATTGACGTACGTCGACGAATGTTTTCACGATTTCATGTTTGTCAACAGAGCCCCCCCCCGGTAAATTTAGTTCTATAGCACTGCTGCAAAGCCTTGCAAAGTCTCTATTGCACTATTCATACTATTCGTCGCCTATTCGTGGACTATTCGTCGCCTATTCGTGGACTATTCGCACTATTCGTCGACTATTCGCGGACTATTCGTACTATTCGTCGACTATTCGCACTATTCGCTTCACTATTCTAGTTTTATCAATTGCCAAGAGGCGGGAGGTTTATATTTTATATTTTATATTTATATAATTTAATATATATCAATAAATAAAAGTGTCACAAACTGAAATAAACATATTTCTCCACGAACAATGACTGATCGAACCGTTCAACTGAATGCGAAGTTCCGTTAAAATGCAATGAAATTTCTTTCAAGGTTCTATTTGTTTGAAATTGGCAGTTTAAATGGCACTAAAAACCCAATTTTAAATATAAAAAACTTAACTGTCTTGAAATATTTTGTCGGGCGGTTCATTTATATTGTATAACGAAATATAAAAAAATTTCACGCGTCTCTTAAAATACAGTCGGGCGGTGATGAGAATCAAGGAATTTATTTTATGTGGCCTTACTCATACAACGTAAATATATTAAAATAGACAAACAGCTACTAATGCAATATGGCACCAAAATACGGAACAGCAAGCCGGCGAGAGTTGACGAAAATTTCCAAACGGCAACCGAACTATGCCGAAAGGAGAAAAATAGCCGAAATACACTAAATGGAAATTATTTGAAAGGCTCGAATATAAAAATTAAAAAAAAAGAAAAATCCATGCGGTAGGGAAAAAGGATGCGGGCGGAGACGAGAAACTACACTTTTTTTTTACTTGGCCTAAAGCACTAAAAACTAGAAATATTCTAAGGCACTATCTTACAAATTGAAATAAAATGTTATAAAATATGACAAGATACCTATATATACTCACCTCCTGCGCGACAATGCTATGTCGCTCGAAACGTTCGGCTTTTTTTAATCCTTTCCATGTGACTTGTTCAGATAGGTTATGACTAATAGGGTAGGTGGTGACAATAACACCAGCAAATTCAAGTTTAAATTTCGACGTCTCGAGCGAAGGCCGGCCCTTTGTCGGAAAGTTAATATAGACGCGTTGCACTGACGTCACAAATCCTTAGAATGTCCTCCAGATGCTCCCTAACAATATCTGTTCGGGCACAAAAACCACATACAGCGCAAAAATTAACCATTTTAATACAAAATTATTATAAAGTTTTACAAAATTTGCTTTGTTTACAAACATATTATGCATATAGATTGCTAATTTGTCCTCCAGGGGCCGGTTGTATAAAAACGTAGTTAGCGCTAACTGCAGTTAAAAAGTAGTTAAAGTTAACTATGCTTTAGGGTATAGTTAACTGTCCAAAACGTAGTTAAAAATGGCGTTTGTATAGGAGTGAACAACATTTTGCAGTAAAACAACAATGAAAAGCAACAGTTACCTGAGATTTTCAATCGCTATCTTCCATGTGAATGTTTCCTGACAATATAAACTCTTCAAACGCTATCGCTTTGGTGTTTTTTACGAAAACAGAACATATTTTTGCACAGGACGATTTCTCGAAGACGAAGTATGGTCCATTACACCAAGAAACACTGATATATAATTGCCAAACAGCTATACTTTGGTTTAACGTAGACATCTCAAGGAAAACTGCATTCTTTTATGATTTTTGTGGCGGTTTTTCCTTGTTTTGTTTATTTTTCACTGTTTTCTAGTGTTTTGAATAAAATTCCCGCCTATTTGCAAAATACGAGTCCACGAATACGATTTCTCGAAGACGAAGTATGGTCCATTACACCAAGAAACACTGATCGATATATAATTGCCAAACAGCTATACCTTGGTTTAACGTAGACATCTCAAGGAAAAACTGCATTCTTTTATGATTTTTGTGGCGGTTTTTCCTTGTTTTCTTGTTTATTTTTCACTGTTTTCTAGTGTTTCACTGTTTTGAATAAAATTCCCGCCTATTTGCAAAATACGAGTCCACAATCATGTTGAAAATGTGTGTCAGCGGTCGCTACTCCCTGCTTACTTTATGTAATTTTGTGTTTAAACGCCCCACGCACAGTTAACTACGTGATTAGTTAATTATATAATACCTTATTAAATTCTAATCGTTTAATTGGCTGTTTATGGTCACGTGATATTGAATAGAAAATTCCATTTCCCAAGAGTGCAATGGAACGCGTTCCATTGCACTCTCCGCGAGTGCAATGGAACAAAACGTATAGTACAATTGCACTCTTTGTGTTTTCGATAAATCGCATCCCTCAAAATGCTTCTCGTACGAATCTATTAGTCTGTTCTGGACTTTTGGTATTATATAAAACAAATAATGAATGTTTCTTCGTGCAATGGTAAGAATATTTTCATTCGGTGAAAGATGGAATATTCCATTCAACTCGGCTGTCGCCTCGTTGAATAGAACATTCCATCTTTCACCTCATGAAAATATTCTTACCATTGCACTCATAAACATTCATTATTTGTATACTATCCGACTAACTACGTTTTGTGCAACGCAGTTAAGTCATGTAGTTAACTAATTACAGTTAAGGATTTAACTACATTGATTAACGCTAACTACAGTTAGCGCTAACGCGTGGGGCTTGCGTGGGGCGTTTAAACACAAAATTATATAAAGTAAGCAGCGAGTAACGAACGCTGACACACAATTTCAACATGATTGTGGATTCGTATTTTGCAAATAGGCGGAAATTTTATTCAAAACACTGAAAACAGTGAAAAATAAACAAAAAACAAGGAAAAACCGCCACAAAAATCATAAAAGAATGCAGTTTTTCCTTGAGATGTCTACGTTGAACCAAGGTATAGCTGTTTGGCAAATATATATATATCAGTGTTTCTTGGTGTAATGGACCATACTTCGTCTTCGAGAAATCGTCCTGTGCAAGAATATCTGGTTTCGTAAAAACACCAAAGCGATAGCGTTTGAAGAGTTTATATTGTCAGGAAACATTCACAGGGAAGATAGCGATTGAAAATCTCAGGTAAGCGTTGCTTTTCATTATTGTTTTACTGAAAAATGTTGTTCACTCCTATACAAACGCCATTTTTAACTACGTTTTGGACAGTTAACTATACCCTAAAGCATAGTTAACTTTAACTACTTGACAAAAAGGCTTCGGCCGCCATTTTGAAAATCGCTTAGGTGATTATCGCGTAATAATCACCTCAACGGCAACCAATCAACGTGGAGAATTTTCAATAATCACCTATGTAATTATACTAACTGCAATTAAGGCTAACTACACTTTTATATAACCGGCTTAACTACGTGATTAAAGTTAACTATTTTTTAAGGCTTTTTTAACTACTTTTTAACTGCAGTTAGCGCTAACTACGTTTTTATACAACCGGCCCCAGGTAGTTTAAGGGGCTTCGCTGGCGCGTTCGTCTGAGCAAGCGCCTTTCACCTCTGAGTTCGTGGGTTTGATTCTCGCTACGGACTCATGTGAAAAGATTCAGTCAACGTTCTGACGAAAGTCGTGGGTTTTCTCCGGATACTCAGGTTTCCTCCCACAGGGAAAGTTGACAGGGTGGGTTGGAATTATCCTTCTAATTATATTTATCACGATACGACTTCCTGCTATATCAATGTCATCAATAATGAGTGTTGAGTTACATTTCAAACAAGAAGCTGAATCATATTTCAATTGCAAGGAAAGAACGCCACACGCTACCTACAGCTTGCGAAGTTGAACACGCTTCATCGTAGAAGCTACTTTAATATCTTCCACACCGATCAAACGAACGATCTGGCCGTGTATCCTGTCCGATATTCAAACGGATTTTTTTATTACGTGATCTTTTGGTTTCCGAAACATCGCCAACTGTTTGTAAACAATGCTACTGTATCTTGACTTGTGATAGCACAGAATTAAAAACCCGCGTTCTTTATATGGACTACATTGTTCTCTGGGCATTGCTGAAACTCAACGAGCAAGAATTACTTCGAAGTATAGCTATCTGTTTTCACCAGTGAACTCTATTGGTTATCTTATGAACGCCATTCGTTTACGCCAAGACTTCTCCGTGCGTGCTATGCGGTACAACGATAATATATAATACGATACATACAGTTAAACATCAGACACAAGTATTTTATTTTATAGTATATTATATCATATCATGTTTGACGTGCAGCAATCTCAGCAGGCACATTATAAATCTTATAAAGACTTTTATATTTGGCATTGCAATTGGCCTTTTATAGCGGAATAATCCTGCTTTTTTCGACCTGTATCATGCTGCTGTGTTAATCAATATTTATATCAATACGGCAATCTTCATCATATTTTAGAAGTTTTCATCCAACTATGCTAGAGACAAATAGCCGATGTATCAATAGAAACTTTAAAATGCTTATAAAAACTTATCGAGTAATGGTGTGTCTGTGTGGGACTTTAATATGAATTATGTATAATATATCTCTGACCCTGACAAAGTGTAGAGAAACTTTATACCGTTATAAGGTTTTATAGGAAAGTATTTTTCTATTATATCTGCTGTCATTCAATGCTGCCTTTGCATTCAATGGGCATGGTATAAAAGGCGAGGGTAAATGGCTATTGAATTATATATTATAGGACATATATTGTGCACTATTTTTCCATCATTATACTCGCGTGTAGACAAAATAGGAAAAGCATATTAGTTATCTAAATTCTATACTGTAGATTCCCTAACAATTTTTGTAACTTATACACTCCTTACTACCATGCAGTGTTTAATACAAACGGTGAATTATACAATAATTTAACCTATTAAAAAAAATGCGATGCCTATAAACAATTTTTGAATCAATAGAATGTCCAGAGATTCAATGTCTATTTGGCTTGTATCTATTTAATATAAAGCGTGTGCGCGAGCAGACCTCAAAAGGAGCTACGACCTACCACAGTAATAATTGTGTTGAAATTAACAAGTAAATCAATTCAAAGCTAAATATACCGTTTCCAAATAACGCTAACGGCATATTATAAGAATATTATAAATATGTGAAGTGAACCAGAGGCAAAACAGAAACGTGTGAAATGAAAGTGCGCCAGAGGCCTCGAGAGAACATGAGAACAATTTCAAAGCATACGATCATACGTTTTTATTGCTTGACTTCTTGACTTGTCTGTTGCGATAAAAATATGTTTCGTATGTTTTTTATAATTTAAAAGCAAACAGGAACCAAATTTAGCAAGTATTTATAAATTTCATATGTCTTTGAGATTCTCAAAGTTGATTGTACAGAACACTCTCACTCCTTGTAATAGAAGTGTAAAGTGCGGAAGTGGAAGCATGTAATTTGATACTTTGCGTACTCCCCCTTGGGCGATCAAATTTCCGCGTGCCACGTGACCAGCCCCAGCCAGGGTCTTTGCAATCTCGTTCCCAGAGTATGCCTGTTCGCGGGTTAGGTTGTGGCATGACCTAACCCGCGAACAGGCATACTCTGGGAACGAGATTGGGGTCTTTGCTTCCCAAGAGCAAAGAGCCTGGGAACGAGGTTGCCAATCACGTTGCCGGATTTCGGTTTTCGCTTCGCGTCGCGCGAACAAATTCGCGTAGTGGAGAACGGGCTTAACTCAAGCAAGTATTTGTCCGCGTTTTTACAAGCGATTCGTCATCAATCACGCCATCCTGGCTAGTACAACCGGCACTTTATACCTACCAAAACCTGATAAAAACTTCCGGTTGTACCAGCCAGGATGACGTGGATTGGCGTGAGCGAGTTAAAATTTTTGTGGATGTAAAACAATAAGGGAAACGACTAGAGTTACGCTTCTGCTATACCTTCCTATTCTGTGCCGTAGCTGTGCACCGTGATCAGACATGAGTCATAAGTTGGCTGCCATTGGCGCCTTAAGAAAGTCTTCGACTCAATCAAGTTGAGCTGCGTCCTTCGTAATTCAGCTTTGCTCTTAGCTGCAAGTAAGGATGATTAGCACATGCACACACCCCCACTTACTACTTTCAATTAATCTGAAGCTCTCTATGACATAATGTATAATACTCCATGTCTTCCGTGTTAAAAAAACAAACAAACACAATTAAACCGAACACAGATCAATTATCGCCATGCAAATTAAAGATATATGTGAATTGAGAAGGATTAAACTATACCTAGTGAAAAATACAAGTAAAACGTCAATGTTTCGGGCGAACCGGCGAACGCTTTCGAAATTTGCTTTCAAATTAAACATCTTCGACAGTAATAAGTAAAATCATAGTCATATATATCGACAATTTTTGGGTGAACCACATTTTAATGAACTTTATTGTGCATATGCATATATATCGTATTTAGACTAAATTAAAGTTTGTCAATATTTTTATTATCATATAAGATTGCGCATTCAAGTCATATTCTTCATTGCAGTTCATCATTGATTAATGTGCTTTGTACTAAGTAAAATTTATTCATACTCTATAGGCAGTGCAGTTCATCATTGATTAATATATATATATATATGTGCTTCATATTTCTATACTAATTGCTAAGTAATTTAAAGCTTATGCTAAAAGCCTAAACGTTATCCCAATGTCTACTTTCCGTTTGATATCAATACGAAAAAATCTCACAAGTTGTTCCAGACTTGGGTCAAAAGCTAATTTGCAAAATAAATAAATTCGGTGCTTCCACTTTTCAAAAGCATTTATTATCTATACTGTCATGCATGCCGACTTATAATCCGGAAGTGAGGATTTGACAATTTTTCCTGGTTTACAAAATGTGAGATGTTTCCTTTGTATACGTGTTCTTCATATTATGTGCGATGTTTTCGAACATTCAACTTAACACATTGATTCTCAACACAGCACCGTTTGGAACGATAACTGCATGTCGTCTTCTCGCAAATTCTTGGACCTCTGTGCCTCTGGACCTCTATACTTCTGGGCCTTAAATTCTTGGATCTTTTGAGGAGTTTTTCGCGACACTCACAGGTGCATTTGTGCGCGCGACTCACACAAAGGAAGGGGTTATGGTTCTTAATGCAGTTTCCGAATTCGGGGTGGTGACATTGTTCACAGCAGTCAGAGAGGGGTTTGTAGACGTAATCACCCTCAGGCAACTCCAATAATGCGAAGAGATAGCATGAGTCAATGGGAAAGTCAATCTGTATTAAGAGAAAAAACAAAATTAAAACATGCATAGTTGTTGCGAAAAAAGCGCCGAACAAAAGTTTTTGAAACTTAATATTTGAAAAAACAATATTGAACAGTAATATTTCGAATTTATTACAAATTCATTTTTCATTATCAGAATAGTATATGCTCAACTAACGGCCATAATTCGTATGCCTTTGGCATGTTCAAATCTTTGTCGTTTTCCATATTACAAAATGAAAATTCACAAGTAAAAGTACAACAGTCGAGACTGTCGATAAGATTAGGACTCAATACTTACTACTACAACCGAACAAAAAAACAGCTTTTCTTGTTTTATTTATGGTAAGTCAGAAGAAATATAAAAATGCAGAGAGCTGGGTAGTAATAAGCCATGAGGAAGTGACTCATGCCCCTGCAGAATCATAAATGAATCAAAAGTTTTTATTGAACATTTTGGTAAGCCATGATGAAAACTCGAGATAGGAGGTTCTATTAATTTACTTAATCGCTAACCTAAATTTTGGGCAGATCTCACTTGTTTAAATTCTATCAACAATCAGATACTTGCTTACCGCACTTGCTAACTGTCTCTTTCCCCGAACGCCTTTAGTTGCCAGACTCTGTTTCACAGCTTTCTTCCATGATTCGAGCTTCGGATTTCGTGGACACCTCTGTGGCCTTCTCGGACGCCACCAGCCTTCGCTGAGAAGTACCAACTGTAAAATCAGTAGTGCCACCAGTATTCCCCTCATGTTTGCTGTATACAGATCGATGTGTAAACCAGTACAGTGAACCAGACCTGAGAGACTCTCTTTTTATACCATCGGTCTACGAGCAAAACGTACTAGAAAATAATTAGGTGAGATAATTACGTGTGGCGGCGATGAGTCGAAAATATCCTCTATTCCAGCACAATTACGCGGAATAGAAACGAAAACCAGACACGGTACTAAAATCCGCCTACAAATAAAACATCCGGAGTTTCCGCCTATACATGAACGTACAAGAAAAGTTATATTTAGCACGCTACATTCTCCGCTAGTTGGTCCGTACGCTAGCATCAAAACTGCGTTTTAAAGCCTTCAAAGTGAAATATTTTGGGCTCAAAATACTATCAAAATGAAGAGAAAAGTGAGACGAATATACTGGTAGACGGCCGAAAAGAGAAAACCAACGATACTGAAGTTGTTAAGGATCAAACGTACTGCATTTTTAATTAGACCACTGCAAATTAGACTTTAGTTTCCCGTCCGGCCCTTATTTGAAATTACAAGCGGGTGGGCGGTCCATTTCCATTATCCATTATGGTGTCTGAAAGATGAAACACGGCCCATTATTTCATGAACTATAGATACGTGTTTTAAATATCCATTCAACCACGTTTCTACGCAATGTTTTAGAGTTTTTGTATGCAAAAATGAAAGCCAGGATATTAACCTTATCGGTTTTGACGTTCAAAAATCAAAACTTGTAGCGGAAGTGTGTAGCTCAGCAGTTCGTATAGTGAAAACGGAAAAAATTCACGATCTTTGATAAAAGTTTCAAGAATTTCATTTCGATTTTTACGTGTTGTATCATAAATATGTATTTCTTGAACGATAGATTATTTGAAACTGTAGTTTTTCGTAATTGTTTGTCTCAAAAGTCAAATAATGGAAACATCTTCGCAATAATGGACCATAGATATCTTATATACACTAGATAGCGCATCTAATTATTCTGCAATTCAAAAATTGAAGCCGTGATTGCAGGCTCAGGATCTTCCCATGAAATGAGAAGATTCGTATGTATCCTATTTCTTAAACAGACAACTTAAACATTAAGTTAATCCTATTATAAATACATTTTCAAACTATTCAAATGATGAAAGTTATTGTTATTTTTTAAGCGTTTATTACCGAGTGGGAAGCTCCAACATGGCCGCCATCTATTCAAATGGGGGTAACCGCTGGGATATTCTTG
This sequence comes from Paramuricea clavata, assembly GCA_902702795.2. NCBI lineage: Eukaryota > Metazoa > Cnidaria > Anthozoa > Malacalcyonacea > Plexauridae > Paramuricea > Paramuricea clavata. Next base: position 10,395 of record CACRXK020005119.1, read on the forward strand.
GCTTCAATTTTACTAAAAGAGATGCGCTATCTAGTTTATATAAGATATCTATGTAATGGACATATGCGGCCAGTTCTAGGAGACGCGGGAAAACCAACAATACCGAAGTTATGAAGGATCAAACGGACTGCATTTTTAATTAGTTTAATAATTTTGAGCGATTTGTCAACAAACCATTTCGCTTGACTTTCAAAGGCCATAAATCGCTAGAATACTGTTGTTTAGTAATACTTTTAACATCCGTATAAGTACAATTTTTTACGCTGAATCGAACGGTGGTATTCTTGTCCTTATTGGGCGCATAAATTAAAACCAGAGATAAGACAGAGTCCGAGATTAATTGGAAAGAAAACTTTTCTCGAAAAAAGGAATTCAGAAAACATGAAAGGATTATTTTGAGCGGCTTGTCTTTCAAAACCCATGAATCGCTGGAATAGAAATCAATTTTGAAATCAATTTCCCATCCATAAATACAACGTTTTATGCTGCTTCGAACAGTGGTATTTTTGTCCATGTTTGGCTATAAAACCAGAGATAAAGCCCAACAAACAGTCGGTCCTGAGAGTTCAAGATTTCCCGCAAAAATGAATAAATTCAGAGAACGTGAATCTTTACTAAGATATTAACGAAACATATTGATGCGATCAAACTATAACAAACGGACAAACAAACGGACAAACTCACAGGCAGAATATAATGCGGTGCCAAACTTGGGCACCGCAATGACTGTTTTAGAAAGACCATGCAATTAGCACAGTGCACGACTTTTTACACCACCCACGGACCTCAGAGGCATTTATGCATCAAGGGCAAGATGTCACATCCTTATATGGTTGCATGTTTTCAGTAAAACAATAAAGGATGATGTAATAAGTTATACCTATGAGGTCTGTGGGTGGATGTTGCCCATGTAGCATGTGCTAAAACCCGGCACATAACTCTTGACGAAGGGCCTTCACTCGAAACGTCGAGTTTCTGCTTATTTTTTAAGGTAGTAATATAACCAATCAGCACAGCATTTGCAGGGATGCATGTATAGCACTTAACTAAACTGAACTAATTTTAGGGGAAGATTAGTCATATAATATATAACCTGAGTATCAGGCCCTTATGTTTTCATTCGCCAGGATTAATTGGCGACGGCGAATGAAGGAGGGCCTGATACAATTCTTTTACCGCGGCGCATGTAAAAAGCCAGATTCTGGCTTTTTCGTCTGACTGGCCGATTAGACAAACGATTTTTTAAATCTGTCATTTGATTGGCTGGTGCTAATTAGATTATACTATTGTCAGTTGTTGATATATTTTATAACGATCCCACTAAACGGCTGAATTTAAATTACAACTGCAGTAAAATTAGAAAATAATCGCAAATTAGCGAAATATATTGCAAATGTAGCTTATATTAAATCGCCATCAGATTGCACTATCGACTAACTGACGTATAGTTATAAAGTATACTTAATATATATATACAGTTTAATTTATAATTATATGTCAGTTTGTTGATAAACAGAGGTTGATAAATACGGTAAGCGCCATGTAAAGCTCATTGTAGTCACTGAAACCTCTGCGGAGGAGAGAGCAATCGGGTGGCGATTTATTTTTGTTAATTTTATAAGTTCATTGCAGTTTTAATTTAAATTCAGCCGTCAGTTAGTGGGCTGCTTATGCTATAATTAGATTGTTGTTGTCGTTGTGTCAAATTTAAATTTCTCCTGCGACATTTTGATTGGATACTAAATATAAACTTTGCTGTGGGTGGAAAGCGATCAGGTCAAGTTTTGTGTCAGGCTCTATTTGTAAAATAGAGCCCGATACTCAGGTTATATAATATAATAATATAATATATAATGAATTTGTCACTTTGTACATGATACAAACTAATTAAAGACAAATAAAGACAGATTAGACAAATCGTGACAGGGGAAATTAACAGGACTCTCGTCCCAATTGCCACCTAACCCCTAAAAGTGAAAGTCATTCTTAAGGTCGCCTTCGCTCGCAACGTCGAAGTTCTCCTTGTATTTTTCAGGTAGCTGTATCCCTCATTGCTTATATATAACCATAAGTTTAAGCTAAACTAATTTATATTTTATAAACTCATAAGTTTCGCGGTGGTTTCGATCCTTTCGTTTCGGTTTTTCCAGTTGTTCCGTTCCGGGTTTTAGCACATGCTGGGCGACATCCACCCACGGACCTTATAGGTATAACTTATTACATCATCCTTCATTGTTTTACTGAAAACATGCAACCATATAAGGATGTGACATCTTGCCCTTGATGCAGCAAAAATTCCGTTTAGATTTCAAAACAATCCTCAGAGATAACTGGTTTTACATTTCTGAGGATGAGAAAAACAATTGGACAAAACTCGTTACCAATCCCCGTATAAGCCCATGTAATCCCGCTGGAGACAACAAATTTTGTCTGCATCCAGAAGAATGATATGAAACCATGCATATATACGCATTGTTGATGTATATTTAGTCTACAGTGTTTTACGTACTATTTAAAAAACGAGCAGGAGTGTTTTATTACGTTTAAAGCTACGAGCGCGCAGCGCGAGTGGCTTTAGACCTAATAAAACACGACCTGCGAGTTTTTTAAATGGCTTCAAAAACGTTTGCATAACAAGTCAAATCTTTATATAAAAATCTTTATATAAAAATCTTTATATAAAAATCTTTATATAGTTTGCATAACAATGGTCTTTTGTTAAAGTGTTCTTTAGCTGGTATAAAGACGTATGCACGTGACTAATTTCTTACTCAAGATTGGATAATTGCTTCATTAATTATTAATGAGTTTTTGAATTATAATTAAAATGCTCATTAAAAATTCATAAACCTTGTACCTGGAGTGACTTTATATCTGATAAACTCATCTTCATTAGTATTCTTTATGTAATTGTTCATCCTAATTAGCATGATTATACAATTCTTCATCCTAATTACTATTCTTTTCTAGTCGTATTTTAAGCTATTCAAAACACTCGTTGTCGTGTTTTATCAGATCTCGCGTTTTATATGTGATAAAACACTCCTACTCGTGTTTTAAATAGTACCAAATTAAAGACTGTAATATTTTTACAAATTATTCATGTATCTCACGCGATGGAAAACCAACCATAACTGTCAATTATTATCATATAAGATTGCGCATTCAAGTCATATTCTTCATTGCAGTTCACCATTGATTAATGTGCTTTGTATTTCTACTAAGTAAAGTTTATTCATACTCTAGTTGCAGTGCAGTTTACCGTTGATTAATATATGCTTCGTATTTCTATACTAATTACTAAGTAATTTAAAGCTTATGCGGAAATGAGAACTGGACAGTTTTTTTTTTAAATAAAGTTAATAAACAGTTAACTGGTTTAGAAAATGTGAGATGTTTTCCTTTGTACTTGTTCTTCATATTATGTGTGATCTTTTTGGACATTCATCATAACACATTGATTGTCAACGCAGCACTGTTTGGAATCGCACGTCTTCATCTCGCAAATTCTTGGACCTTTGAACCTCTGGGCCTCTATACTTCTGGACCTTGAATTCGTGGATCTTTCCAGTACTCTCAGGTGTTTTTCGCGACACTTACAGGTACATGCGTGCGCGCGACTCGCACAAACGTAGGGGTGGTGGCTCTTAATGCAGTTCACGAATTTGGGAAGGCGACATTGTTCACAGCATTTAGAGAGGGGGTAGTAGAAGAATTTGCTCTCGCCCGTCTCCAATAATCCGAAGAGATAGCATGAGTTAATAGGGAAGCCAGTCTGTATTAAAAGAAAAAAAAAAGAAAAAGAAAAACAGTTGGTGCGAAAAAAGCGCCGAACAAAAGTTTTTGAAACTTAATATTTGAAGAAACAATAGTGAACAGTAATTTCGAATTTATTACATATTCATTATTAGACTATAAGCCATATAATCGCACGCCTTTGGCACGTTCAAATCTTTGTCATTTTCCATATTACAAAATGAGAATCCACAAGTAAAATAAAACAGTCAAGATTAGGATAAGATTAGGATTCAATACTTGACTTGAAGCTAGCCTGGTTAGGTCTAATAAATGTATATAAATTTACACTCGATAATTTCCATCAAAATACACAACCCTTCATGCAACTGAATAAAAAATAACTTTTCTTGTTTTATTTATTATGGGAAATAAAAATGCAGATAGCTGGGATAGTAATAAGCCATGAGGAAGTGACTCATGCCCCAGAATCATATAGCCTAAATGAATCAAAAGTTTTTATTGAAAATGTTGGTAAGCCATGGTGAAAACTCGAGATAGGAGGTTCTATTAATTTATACTCAATCACTAACCTAAATTTTGGGCAGATCTCACTTGGCAATGTTATAAGTGCGCGTTTTTCGTTGTTTAAATTTTATCAACAATCAGATACTTGCTTACCGCTGACTGTCTCTTTTCCCGGACGCCTTTAATCGCCAGAATCTGTTTCACAGTTTTCTTCCAAGCTTCGAGCTTCGGATTTCGTGGACAACTCTGTGACCTTTTCGGAAGCGAGCCTTTGCTGAGAAGTACCAACTGTAAAATCACGAGTGCCACAAGCAGTATTCCCTTCATGTTTGCTGTATACAGATCATATATGTACAGATGAACGTGTAAACCAGTACAGTGAATCATGCAGACCTGAGAGGCTTTCTTTTTATACCATCGGCCATCGAGCAAAACATACTATAGAAAATTGCTCACAGATAATTGATGACACCATGTACTGCGGATTTCGAAATAGCGTTTCAGCGCTTTAATTTTCGGTAATTGTTTTTCTGTTGAAACATACACGTTAAAGGGTCAATGTCAATGTTACTTCATTTGTAAATTCCTCATTGGCAACATTTTTATATGTAATTTACGAAGCTTAGTGGATCATTTCATTTTTTATTGATATTTTGGAAATTGTAGCGTATAAAAGGCCTCATGACAATAGACCTTTCCCTTTTTGAGTGAAATTTTGATCTAGACAAGTCTGGACAAAAATTTACAAATGGGAAATTGATAATCAGTTTGATCATCTGATTATCAATTTCCGGTTTGTAGTGCAAAATGACTGAAAAACGGCAAACTTCGCAAGGCTATATTATCCGCATTTTGCAACATTTCGCAACGAAACTTCGGAATATTACTAATTTTGTGATGCTCTTTCAAGCTGTGATGAAATGTTTGTCCAGGCATATCTATAGATCAAAATTTCACTCATAAGGGGAAAGGTCTATTAGTTACTGGCCTTCGTAATGACCACTCCCTTTTGCTGCAAGCTTACTGGAGGGAACTGTGTCATGATTTGTACAGTATTTGACCTTTCTTAGAGTTTTTTATTCCACAGAATCTTCTCGTTTAAGGAAATGCAGTTGAAATTTACTTTCGAGTTCCTGTATTTAATTGCAAATCATTAAATTAAATTACTTATACCTTTGTTTATACTGCATAGCTCTACTGTGTATCGTTCCTTTTAAATTTTTATTCCTATAGGTCTCGTAATGACCACCCCCTTTTGCTGCAAGCTTACTGTGGGACTGTGTCATAGTTTGTGCAGTGGCTAGACCTTTCTTAGACTTCTTTATTCCACAGAAGCTTCTCGTTTATATAAGGAAATGCAGTTGAATTTTTTTTTCCAGTTCCTGTATTTAATTGCAAATCATTAAATTAAATTACTTATACTTTTGTTTATGCTCAGTAGCTGTATACTGGTGTATCGTTCCTTTTAAATTGTTATTCTTACAGGTCTCGTAATGACCACCCCCTTTATTGCTCCAACTTATACTGGAGGGAACTCATGTCATGGTTTGCAGAGTATTTGAACTACTCGAAAAAGAATGAAGAAACTCCGACGTTTCGCAATCCTTCTGACGATCAACTTCTTTCCTTCAAAACGTCATGCAGAATTTTGTAAATTATTTTTAAATATAGCTCAGACACAAACCACAACATGTTTTCCGCGTGTTCACAATAAAAAAAAACACATGATCAGTTTAGAAATCATATGTGGGCCCATTTCTTAGGGACATGGTAAATATCTCCTTATACGAGAACAATAGACAACTTGCATGTTAGACAAATTTTTGATCTAGCCGATCTAGACAAAAAAAAGTAAATTCCTGTTAAGAACTTATTAAAATGTTTGTATTACGTGCGGAAATTGTTACCATTTTTGAGCCGAAAATGGTAACAATTTCCGCTCGTAATACAAATATACTGAAAATGTGCAAACTTTACAAAGCTATATTTTCCAAGCTTTACAACATTTCGCAACCAAATTTTGCACTTTTACTAATTTTAGTATATTCTTTTCAGCTGTGGTGTTCGATTCCCTTTTCTCTGCTTAGATTAAAATTTAGTCTAACATGCAAGTTGTCCATTCATTCACAAATAGCTTTGCAATATTCAACTACTAAGCTTGAAACTTGTGCTCCCATTAAACTTTGTGCAGAGTTTAAGGTTTCGAGTTTATAAGGTTTGCAAAGGACAAACTTTTTTGAATTGGCTGTATATATTAACTTCCCGATCGACCAAGGGCCTTTGCTCGAAGCATTTTCCTTGTATTTTTCAGGTATAGTTTAATCCCTTTCAATAGACATGCAACTTGCATGTTAGACAAATTTTTTATCTAACCGATCTAGGCAAAAAAAAAGTAAATTCCCGTTAAGAACTTATTAAAATTAGTAAGCTTGCAAAATTTGGTTGCGAAATGTTGTAAAGCTTGGAAAATATAGCCTTGCAAAGTTTGCATATTTTCAGTATATTTGTATTACGTGCGGAAATTGTTACCATTTTTGAGCCGAAAATGGTAACAATTTCCGCTCGTAATACAAATATACTGAAAATATGCAAACTTTGCAAGGCTGTATTTTCCAAGCTTTACAACATTTCGCAGCCAAATTTTGCACTTTTACTAATTTCAGTATGTTCTTTTTAGCTGTGGTGTTTGATTCCCTTTTCTATGCTTAGATTAAAATTTAGTCTAACATGCAAGTTGTCCATTAGTATGAAGCTCTCTATGACATAATGTCCATGTCTTCCGTGTTAATAAGAAAACACAATTAAATCGAACACAGATAAATTATTATCGCCATATATGCAACCCACAAATAACTTAATTATTACAATAAAACAAGTAGGTGGCTGCTTCCTTAAGCTCCCTTTGTTCAGAAGTTGCACAGAAGTTTATTTTTATAAACGCAGCTTAAAATAACTTTAGATTTTCCTGTTTTAATTGTCTATATCATATTGTGATCTTTGTATTTATAAATATATAATATAATTAACCTCAACAAGAATTCCTTTAACAATTCCAAAAGAAAAGTTAAAACTGTTTTATAGACATTGTAATTTCTGAACAAGATTTTACAAGATGTGAGACTTTTGCGTATGGTATAATTGGATAAGTTCGTGCAAGTCCGAATCACGTGAACATGTCCAATGAGGACACCGAACGTTTGCACATTATTTCACCGAACTAAGTGTTGGGCAGAAATTAAAAACCGAAATTCAGGAGTTGTCATGAAAAATAGGCACATGGGGAAATTGGCTTATATTCCTCTCCATATATATACTAACAGAGTACTACATCGTATGCCTATGTGTTTGCTAATAACCTGCGAGCCTGCCATGTCAATCTCTATATCCAATACCTTGAGGGAATAAGTCGTGTAAACTCAGTATAACTTCTTCTTGTCACAAGAATAAAGCGGTGGAATTCATACTAAGCGAATAGCGAAGACCATAATCCTCGAGAGCGACTCGGCGACCCATGACGAATTGCCATATTCCTATAACTTTAAAAATAACCTCCTCCATTAGACGCTTGCGGGTTGGAACAATAGCACGCAAAGGACCATGGGAATGCGCTAACTACTATTATTCAACACGGATTAAACAAATTAATAATATTATTAATCTGTGGTGGGGTGAGCGACTGGGGACAAGTCCGGTTCCAGACTTGGATGGAAAGTTAATTTAGCAAAATAACTGAAATACGGTGCTTCCACTTGTCTAAAAACTGGTATCATGCAGAGTAAGATAAAATAAATTTATTAAAACCTAAATGAAATCTGAGAACAGGATTCCAACTAGCTCTAACCATATAGACAATCCAGAAGACTGCCTTGTCTGGATTGTCTATGCTCTAACCCGGTTTACAAAATGTGAGAGGTTTGTGTGTGCATGCCTGCATGTTCGCCTTATTGTGTGCCATCTTTTTTTAACATTCATCCTAATACAGTAGATATATTTTCAACACAGCACTGTCTGGAACGATTATCGCACTTCTCCTTTTTGCAAATTTTTGCACGTGTTTTATCAGCTCCTGCCAGTTCACCCGTTCCGCACGTTGTAACCAATAATGTATTGGCGTTGTAATGCCATTGTATGCAATAAAGTATTGGGTTGTAACTGACGACAAAACCACAAGCATTACACAAAAGTTTTAGTTATAAGTGTAATTGGCTTAGGATTTGGATTAGGATTAACGTTTGGATTAATTGTAGACCCATTACAACCCAATACTTTATTGCATACAATGGCATTACAACGCCAATACATTATTGGTTACAACGTGCGGAACGGCTGGCCAGTTCTTTTCAGTGTTCGCGAGAGCCACAGGCGCATGCGTGCGCACGACTCGCACAAATGTTGGGGTGATGGTGCTTAATGCAGTGCACGAATCATGTATTCTATTTAATAATGTTTTGAAACGTCACTAGACCAGACTATACGAGGAGTAGTTGGATTACATACTATTTTAATGGCAAAATTAAAAATTTCCATGGCAAAATTTTAAAAATATAGTAAGAGGATTGGATTAATTTAGCAAACTTGTCACCAAGTATACACTTAGAGTAATAAATGTCAAGTTGTAAAATGTTGTCATTTCATCAAGTTGCTACAAGCTTGTTACTCACAACTTGTAGTAACAATTTGTTGGATTGCAGGACGATAACAAGTTGTTGGAATATACAATTACTTTATGGTTTCCGTGTTTGGATGGCCTGATCCAAACACGCGGGAATGTTGCGAGAGTTAAGAAAAGCGAGCGAAATCACGAGCCGAAGGCGAGTGATTTTGCCCGCTTTTCTTAACTCGAGCAACATTCCCAAGTGTTTGGATCAGTCCATCCAAACACGGAAACCATAAAGTAATTGTTTTATAAAATAACAACAACACGATAGTCTTCCGTGTTTGGATGGCCTGATCCAAACACGGCTTTTGACCAATCAGAACACGCGTTATATACATGTTATTTTATAATAACTTGTCGAGTCCAACAACTTTGTGGTAAGTTATCAACAAACCAATTGACATTTGACAACTTGTCAACAAGCGGGAACAAACGGTGCGAACACACCCTGACAACAACTGTTGTTGAAACAGCATTGGTACATGTTACAAGTTTATTACAAGTTGTGCGTTTTTACGCGTGTATGAGATAGTGTTATCAAGCTTGTCATAAAACAAAACAAAGTTTCTTTTGACAAATTGGTGAATCAATGGCAACTAGTTTACAAAATTTGAATCGTCTGCGTGCTGTGTCTGGTTTCTCTATTTTGTGCATGGCATCCCATTTCATTTTTGTCGAACAGGCGACTTCGTTTTGTGGACATACAACTTAATACACTGATCCTCGACACAGCAACCTTTATCACCATAACTGCACGATTTCTTCTTACAAACACTCGCACTTGTTAAAACTTTCTTCTCCGATCTTACTTTAAACGAGGATTTCTTTAAGGTAACGTCTTCGTGTTCTACCAACTGTGCTTCGCGACAATCACAGATGCATTTGTACGCGCGGCTTGCGCAAAGCCAGGAGGGATTGCCGTTCCAAATACAGCTCGCGTAGTCGGGGAAGTAGCATTCATCACAGCAGTCGTAGAGAGGCTGCAGGTACTGCAGTCCGTCCTCAAACTCCACTATTGCTACATGTAAGCAGCTTATAGGGAAGCTGGAAATCTGTTTTGAAAGAAAAAGCAAAAATTTAAAATTATTCATGCAGTTATTATATTTTCGCGCGGTTTTGTGTAAGTACATTTAACGAACTGTGTTGAAATATGGTTGAGAATCAGTTAAAGTATCACGAGCGACGCATTGTTGGAAGTTCTTATACACGTATGCTGCTAACCTTATTATAGACTTCGTTTTGGTATATATGTTATTTCTCACACACCGCTGGGAGCCGCTGCAGCGTCAGCCGCAAGCTTGACATTTATTAATTTACCTTACAATTGCTCGCTAAGTATTTACTATAACAAGTACATATACCTAAACTAAAGCTGTTCAGTTCCACTTAATTTCTATTAATAAAATAAAATGGTTAGGTGGGTGGGATACTCCTGTCAAGCTAGGTTGAGCAACAACAAAAATATCATGGTCATATAACCTGGTTGTCCCTGTAACACCCTGATTTCGTCAGGCCCCCAGCAGTGTGTGAGAAAACTTTTTCCGCTTCTTTCGTGCCTCAGTCAGCGGAAAATAACACTTATTGTGTTAACGGTATTTTGTCGATTGTTTTAATGTTTGACATCTTGGGAAACGTCAATTGGCATACTCCCTGGTTAGCCCTATATATATACAGGAAACTCGGTGACAAAAACGGTAGAAACCCATCTCTGTGAAGTATTTTTTAAAACATAAAATCATGCATGAATGGTGTAAGTAGAACAATGGGCCTCTGTCACCGATGTTAGGACTGATATACTGAAAGCTAGCTATCTAGTAGTATAAACAAAGTTAAGCTATTTAGTTTATTTAGTTCTGCTCATCATCATAAATTCATGACCATTGGATTGCATTGCACACTTCATAACAAGTGTCATTGAAGATCACTGAGCTCCTTATATATCTAGAGCGAGAACTGGAGTCCAAAAGTGGTCCAAAGTCTTGGCGTCACTTTTAGAGCTCACTGTTGAATATATAGAGCTCATTGTTGAATATATGAGTTTGAGTTGTGTCCACGTCATCAAGCTAGCGCGCGCGGATCGAATGAATCCACGCAAAGGCCACTCAAGCGATATGGCGCCTGGATACGAGGCATAACAAGACCGGCGTCGTGTGTTCGCTCCATGGCAATACCTATATACACAAAGTCTGGGCATGGTGCAGTTGCTAAGCAACCTTTCTGCAGACCACAGCAGGTTGCATTGCAGAAATTTCCATAATTACTTTCTAGTTTCAATAAAAACTATAATTTCAATTCAATCGTGCGTCCAGTGTCTCTCAATCTGATCAAACGACCGATTTGTATAAACATTGAAATATTACTCGTTATATTTTATAAGCATGATTTATTTTATGAGCATGATTTATTAACACACGTAAAAGCAAATTTTCCGATTTTCACACAAAGTAGGTGCGACTGCAATCCCCTAAATGCCTAATTGTATCCTTCTAAATTTATTAAAACATATTAAATACCTCGTCCACTTATATAGTAACTATTAATCTTGTCAGAAAAAAAAAATGCTGCTCAATTATGACTGCTGAAGTGGTACGGTTTAGGTTTGGTAACTTAAAAAGATAAAAGACAACCAAACTCTTAGTCGAGCATTTGTTTACGGTTTGAGAATTTGTGGAGCTCACGCAATTGGCATATGTTTTTGCGCATGAGGTCATTATTATAGTATATATTTTAAGCACTGCGGTATATTTTAGTATGTTCATAGTTTGAATTTGGGGAGTTTCTCGCATCGAACTTTGCCGAGTCCCGTCAGACACACTCTCACAGCTTGGGCATCGTCCAATAGATTAAATTAAATAAGTAAATAAATATTTATATCGTACTACAATCAAACTCTAAGGAGGCAAGACTCACCGACCCAGACATAGCCAGCCGTTCCGCACGTTGTAACCAATAATCTATTGGCGTTGTAATGCCATTGTACGCAATTGTACGTAATAAAGTACTGGGTTGTAATGGTCTATACAATCACAATAACCCTAATCCAAACGCTTATCCTAACCATAGCCCTAACCGTCAAAGTTAACGACCTTTTTTCTCGTAGTCTCCCCACCTCGGCTCGCCAACTTCCCTTTTAGGGTGATTACATTTATAACTAAAGCTTTTGTCCAATGCTTGTGCATGGTTTTGTCTTCATGCAGTTACAACCCAATACTTTATTGCATACAATGGCATTACAACGCCAACAGATTATTAGTTACAACGTGCGGAACGGGTGACATAGCAGTTAAGGTTTTTTAATCGCTGACCTAAATTTTTTGGTACTTGGCAAAACGCAATGTTAAGCGATGTATTTTCGTGTAAGTTTAAGTTTATCAAAAACGAGATACTTGCTTACCGATCTCTTTCCCCGGCCGCTCCTCCGTTTAGTCGCCAGACCCAGAGCTTTTCTCATGGCTTCGAGCTTTGGATTTCGTGGACAACTTTTGGTCACTTCTGGCTTTTTAAGAATGAGCTTCGTTGGTATCTTGGCAGGCGTCAAGCTCAAGCCTTCGTTAAGAACTACCAACAGCAGCAGCGCGAGTGTCACCAGTATTACTCTCATGGTTGCTCTAATATTCTGCACAGATTCGCTACCCGAAAGACTCTCCTTTTATACTATAGCGATGCTGGAAGAGTGAAACACAGGAAATTGCGCAGATATAAATGTTTGCGGGGGATGGCAACACCCTCTGGTCATGTGAGAGTTAAAAATACTGAAATATTCTGGATTAGAATGAAAATGACTGTTTCAAAAATACCTATATGCACTGTGCACACCGGATGAGATCCACATACAGTATGTAATACAGGGGCTTGCGGAGAAAGTCGCACCATGCAAGAAAGTATGCTAAGCTGGTTCATACTGGATAGCTCCACCAGTTCCAAATTGTTCTTCCGACATGGACATCCCGAGTCATACAGGCTCCAGTTGATCAGGCTAGCGTGTCTATATAATATATACCGAAGCACTCTACTCACATGCGAAATTTTAACACATGTTACAGCTGACGATCAAATATACATGAATGTAACACTCGTAACCGAGAGCTCCTCCAAATACCGATTTATAATACCACCACTGGCCAGAGAACATTTCATTATAGAGGGGTGAAACTATGGAATGATCTGGACAATAACACGAAACAAATGCCATCTTTGAGAAGTTTTAACAATAAATTAAAGAAAGACATGTTAGACAGACTGTATTCTTAGTAATGGACTATTTTAATAATAGAAGATTTTTCCTAGTAAATTTTTATATATGCATGTAATCTTAACCTTGTTTTTTAATCACCATTCCATGTAAATTAGTGTTGAAAAGCCTCTTTGAGGAACACAATAAAGTATGTATGTATGTATGTATGTATGTATGTATGTATGTATGTATGTATGTATGTATGTAATAGAACTGCGGCTGCGACGATCTGTGGAATGTAAAACTTTGCATGCATGCAACTTTGCATGCATGCCCCTCCCTGCGTGAGAGTACACTTCAATACAATTAACACAATTAAACTGATGATGATTAATTACTATCGAAAGTAATTGCTCAAATTATACTGTATATATCATGCACACCCAGTTACCATCCACCCACGGTCTTTGAAAGGCATGCAGATCCGTATATATGGGGGAAATGAATAAACGGTTTTCGAAAATGTGCCGACCACATAATGTACCTTGCACCTGTTGAAGAAAAAGTCCATTTTAATTTAAGAGGGGTCAAGTGATATCTCCGTAAAGCCAGTTTTCCTCCTGGCGAATTTGTTCGCGCAAAGCTAATTTTTCCCACCTTGGTTGAGATCGAAAAATTTGAACAAATTCCGCCTACTTGGATTGTGTTCTACAATATATAAAGCTGATGGCTGGTATGTGTCTGAACTACCTAACTAACCTCGAATAAACCTCAAAGCCGGGCTTTTCGGGCAATGATCACGGCAGGTACGAATTCTTGGTTGTGGCATGCAGACTAACTTCTACGTGTACTCACAAAGACAATCGGTGACAATCAATTAAATCACTAGGCGGTTGCTTTCTTAGACATCCTGTGCTTCTTTGCGTCATAAGAATTTCTCGCTTTTTAGTCATTCCATGCCTAAAACGTCTGGTATGGTAAAAGTGCGTTTTCATTTATACAGTACACTCCCAAATCACATTATAATTAAACCTTTCGTATATCGTTATCTCCGCAAATCATATTAATATTTTTCGTATTAATGATTACAACAACTTAATTGGTACGCTATATATTTCTAAATCAATTTAATCATCCATGCACGTTTGTATGTGTGTGTGTTTGTCTGTCTTTCAGCACGAGTCTTGCACAAAGACTATAAAGGCTGTTCTCCAATTCGATCGTAACGTAAAATTTATGCATGATACATAATCAAATTTGTTGTGTGGAAGCTCACTCTTGATAAACTAAAAACCATTCTTAACTAAACGAAACTGTTATAATCAAAACTAAATACATTGTCCAGAAAAAGTAGTTTTCAAATCAGTTCTCTCATTCCTATCTCGTTGTCGACTTTGCCTTTGCCAATTTTTTCAACAGTTTTTCACGATTCTTCTTTGCTTTGCCTAGTTTTGTTGTAAGGCTCTTGAGTGAGACACACGTGCTTTTCAAGCAGCAATCTTTTACTCCATTTGTAACTGTACACGTTCTCTCATAGCATTTCTTCTCGCGTCGTAAGAGCCGTAATTGTTTTCTTACCTTAGTCACCTGCAAGGAATGAAAGTTTTGGAATAAGTGGTGGTAGACATTGCAGAAAAGGGGTGAGAAACTGGAATACTATGAACAGGTAATAATTCGAGTAGAAGAGATGAAGGAAAGTCGGTCGGAGACATAATGGAATGAGGAGATCTGAAGAACATGTGAAGTGGTAAACTTTGCTGAAAAATGAGGGAACCAAGATATGGACAGGCATCAAGGGGGAATGAAGAAGAGCTTGTTAGAGACATTATGGAATGGAGATATTAGAAAATGTGGAAGTAAACATTGCAAAGATGACATGTTATGGACACATGCATAATGAGAAGGGATAAAAAGAATCGGAAGATGTGGGGTGGCACCACTGGCTGGCATATATTGCGGAGAAGATGAAGAAAGCAAAACTGAGATGGTATAGACATCTAATAATAAAAGATGAATGGGAGCAGGTCAGAGTTATTATGGAATGAAGAGATCAGAAGATGTGGGGTGGCAGACATTACGGCTGAAATGGGATCGTGATAAGAAAAGATGGAATGCTACTCAGATATATTATTGAGCGGAGATAACATGGGGCAGGATAAGTAGGAAGCCATGACAGATGTGGATAGGCTATGTGAAAGAAGATCTAAATATCAAGCAACTGACAGTAGAAATGACAAGGGACAGAAAGTAATGGAGGACTAGACAGCCGATCCTGAGTGAGTCTGGGACCAGATCTGCGTTTAAGAAGAAGGAAGTAAGAAGCAGTGGTTCGCAAGCAATGACACGACAAGGTTGTCTGTGCAGGGCTAGATTGATCACTAGATTAAGATTGAAGATTTGAGGGCTCAATAATCCCTTAACTCAGATAGAAAGATCTTAGAATCTTGTAGTACGAAAAAATAGTCTGGACATAATGGAATATTATGGCATGATAAAAAAGCGATGAAATCTTATATGAAAAGTGTTACAAAAATAAAATGCGTACACCTTACCTTGTTCTTGAAAGGATTGTAGATGGAAATTGTGAGTCGAATTTTTATGACATTTATTAGATCTGGCCAGCAGCAGTTGCGAAAAATGCAACTGTAGGCCTATAGTACATTTCCCTGGTAACAATTTTAAAATTATATGGAGTTAGATGCCCAAAATCCTGATGTATATCTTACCTGAGTGTCTGTGATATTCAATTCTCGTTTCCTGCTCATACCCAGACTATAAGCAGAAACCACAGCTTCCAACACACTGTCCTCATCACGGCATCCAAACACGCAATCATAAGCCTCACTCCCACACTGCCAATTCGGATAATCCGCGAGCGTGCAGAGTGAGAAGTTTGGAAATTCACATTTAGCACAGCATTGGTAGATTTGATATGAAAACAAGGAGTTGTCGTTTTCGTCTTTAATGACTGATGCGTGAAGACAACTGAACGTCCATGTCATCTAGGAAAGTTAGGATAGGATACGTATATTAGAATATGTTTCCCTTGATTGTCCGGGATAGTGGGGCTGTGTTGTATCATAGTAAGATATCATATACAAACATGAGCGATCCAAAGTCGCGGTAGTTGTTTATCTTATATACAACACAGACGCGAATACTGCATGGATATATTGCATGCTTGTGATTCGTCCTGATGAAAAATTAACGTCAACAATCTCATACTCATACTCATAGACATGAATGATTGGTGGGGAAAACAAATATGTGTAAATCAGCAAAATTTTGTATCAGGAAAATACAAGATCGTTCACAGTCATGATTTTTTAGTGTTTTACGTATAAAATGAAGATAGCCAGGACATGACTTAGTTTCCCCCGCCCCCTCACCAAAAACTGAACCTTATGCCTTAGTTGTCGGGGGTGTGTATTGTAAGCCTCTGGCTAGAGCGGAAAGTACGTCATTTTGGCAAATTAAAAGAGCCTTGTTTTCGTGAGTGTGACATTAGTTTAACAATATAACACACACACGAAAACGCTGTATATGGCCTAAGTGAAGTACTTTCTGAATGGGTGTGTTGAGCGGCGACCACGCGCTGTATAATCGACATTAAAAATTATACTTAAAATTTATACTGAAAACCAATGTTCAAATGTATATTTATATGGCATGCAGGAAAAGCCATGAAAGAGTGATTCAGAAAGTTGCCAATATCGAATAAAGAAAAGAGTGTTAGTAATTAAATTTTCAAACCGCAGGAAGCAATGTATTGTTTCCTGACCGCCAGTTTGAAATGGCCAGTATCAAAGTCGGTTATTTAACGGCCGTTTGAATGTTTGAATTTCGTAACTGTCATTCAAAATCATTCATGTTTGAACTTTGAAGAGCTCGATACAGGGTTTTCTTTATTTCCCCTATGTAGTGCCTAAACCAGTCCAACATCGCTCGCCATTGCATTGGCTGATGCTGTTAGATAAAAGTCTTTAGAATAACGTCAGACCTGACCATGCTGCCTTCCAACATTGAGTTCAACTGCATTTCTATAGCGCAAGTTTACGTGTGGATATCACCCAATGCGCTTTATATCAAGTATTATATGCCAATCTAACTACATAATTATTTAGCCTAGTCTAGACTATGTTTTTACAACAATTACGATTGTCACCGAAGCTCCACTGTAACGAAAGATAACATTACCAAACATGAATGTAAAAAACACTGCACCCAACAACTGACCAACAACGACTACAGGATCAAACAACATCAAGAAAACAATTGAAGAATTTCGATGTTTCGAGGAAAAGTCATATGCATTCTTTAAGAATTTTGAGATAATCTCGGCTATTATCATCTTGGTTATTATGTTGACTGTTTCGTGACATAGCTATAAATAACCTATTCTTGTTGTAATTATATGATTTAATATATCCAATTTAATGAATATCCTATTAATCTTATTTTGGTACTGTTGAGTGCATGCAATTGTAAAAAAATGTCCGGGAAAGTTTCAGTTTCGCTGTCTTAGCAGAATCTGAAAACTGGACGGCAATAAAGTTTGATGGGGTTGATTCCTGCATTTGCCATTGGGCAGTCGTTTGTCTAAATTATTAACCTCAGACCACTAAGTAGCTCTTACCTGTCTTTTAACCGCGGACGATCCTGCATATCCCTCAAAAAGTTTGGTGTAGTAGTCCAATAAATCTGAATCGTTCTTACACTTGGGCCATTTGGCCGCCAAGCTGACCTGAGTCAGCCGCAGAGTTAGACCAAAGAGAGCGAGTAAAAGTAGACTGATCTTGGCGTCCATGTTGTTACTTAGATTGCCAGTTGAACTATGTGAAGCGTATAATGTGGTATAACCGTATTTATATAGACAATGGGGGAGGAAATACGCTCGGGTTTTGCATAATTAGACATGGGTGGTTAGCTTTAGTATGACGTTATTGAAAACATCTCAGTGGGGGCATTGGCGAACTTAAATTGATGTTAATAGACCTTTCCAAGGTTTCTACCGCCATATTGCAGGCATCCTCGTTCCCAGGGCTTCTCGGCTGCCTGCGTTGCCGTAAGCCCTGGGACAAGCCAAACCGGAACACCACAAATTCTGGTGTTTTCCGGAAGTAAACGTGCTCTCTGCAGCTAAAAATGCTGACTGTGCATTAATTTTTACTGAGGAGTGGAGACGCGTTGGTGAGAAGAAAATATTGGATTTTCCTTTTGTTTTGATGTATTTTCCACCATCAAGGGAATATGTGTAGACCACCTAATGGAATTATACATACTGGGGTTTTATATTTCGTTGTATCGTTAATATTCGTCAAAATACAACCACATTTCGGTCTCGTATTACATGTATCAATTTTCACGTATGATGTAAACATGATCGAGTCGCTCGAAATGTGCTCGAAGACGTTGCTGTGATTCAAAACATCATGGGTTCTTGTACAGATGACCTGTTTCAACATGCGCTTGTAAAATCACTTCAAAGACTGGACAAAGCCGGACTGGAAATTAAAGAGGAGCAATACGAAGCTTTGTCGTCTATCGTATGTTGTATATAAAAGGAACAAGAACGACATGTGACATGTCTAAACGGCGGTGTGTGTCTGTTTACTGGGCTACAACAAAGGCAATAACAATGAATCACCTAACATTTCGAGAAAATATAAATTATAG
>CACRXK020005120.1:0-28806 GCA_902702795.2 Paramuricea clavata
CATGGTCATGACTCGTCATATTCAGTTCTCTGTTACCATCATCGGAGAGCTGATCATCACTATCTACTTCGAATTGTTCCAAGAGCTTAGCATGTGCTAACTTAGCTTCCATTTCTTGCAATTCCTTCCTTTCTGCAATCTCAGCGAATCGTCGTTTCCTTTCTAGTTCTAATTCTTGTCTTTGCATTTCTAGTTCTAAATGCCGAGCTTCCCTATCTAATTGTTGTTTTTCTTTCAGTTGCCTTAACTGCAACTGCAACTTGTTTCTACTGATGCCTGCATTACTTTGCCTTGACATGACACTTAATGCAGGGGCAGACCTAGAAACTCTAGGCGAATGGGGTTCATCAATATCTTGAACAACAGAGTGGGCCTTTGGGGGCATTTGAACATTGCTGAGCCATTCAGCAGTATATTGTGTTGAAACATCTTCTCTCTCGTCTCTTACTGCATCCATATTCAACCGTCCATCATTATCCCTTCTAGACCCCATATGATCCAAAAATACACCTTTTATCACGGTGCAAGACTATTTATTCACAATAATCAAACTTTACTTGAAGAAACTCACGCTTCATTAAGCCACAAATATACACAAATAATCACACAATAGCAATAACTTACGAAGAAGTCAGAAACTTTGTTGTTCTTGAAAGGAATTATCCGAAACGCACCACGTATATATAAATTGAATCCATATTAAATTCATATATCAATATATTTTCGTACAAAACATCGCTTTAAAGGTGGTTTCTATAGAAACAATACAAATACATTATAAACTACGCTACAAGAAACAAATTACTTTGCAAATACATAGAAAACAGGACCAAAAACATGCAAATGTACCTGACTTTTGCCCTTCGTAATCCGAACAAACAATCAAAAAATATAAACCCAACATGTGTTTTTATCACGTGATGTCCTGCCTGCTCGCAGGCGATTAGGCCCTACTTTTCGGGTTAGATCCTACACGCCAGCTTTGGATATTTGACAATAAATATACCATATTACCAATGCATAAGCTCTTTTGGTTTGGTTTGAACTTTGAACATGTCTGTTTTAAAAGAAAGGTAAGCAAAACGTATGAATATATTATTAACATGTTTTTAAAATTACATGAATGAATATCATGCTGCCTATAGCAGTGTTGAAATAGCGATTATTTTAATATTTTATACCATGAACATATTAATATATAAATACCCGGCAGTCGTATTATAAGTACACAGGGTGTGTCAAAAAAAAACGTAACCTCGGAATTTCCTAAGAAATACACTTTGCAATTCTTAAGCATAAAAGATTTTAGGTCCCTGGGAATTGTACTTGTAAAATAACAACGTATTGGGCTATTACATTTAAAAACCAACCCCCCCTGTTGAGGACCTCTGCTTCTGGGGATTTTACCCCTCTGGAATGCAAAAAAATCTGTGTAATTGACCCTTCTGGAAGAGACTTGAACCCCCTCTGGAAGTGCATTTTAGCCCATCTGGAAAGAGCATTCCCCCCCCCCATTTTTCCCAAATACCCCTCTGGAAAAAATGGCTGATTTCCCCCTTGGAAAATGAGGTCCTCGACAGGGGGGGTACGGATATTAAATGTAATAGCCCATTAGGCCTATTAAAATAATATTTCTGTTTTTCATCATTTGTTTGGAATAGAATTGGGGCGGGCGGGCGGATTTTTTTTGTTTTTATACCCCAGTAATTGGCGGAATAATATTTTAAAAAATATTTTGGGGGCGGCCAAATTTTCAGGGGCAGGTGGCGATGAAAAACAGAAATTTTTTTTTAATAGGCCTTAAGTGTCATTAAACAAATGCATAAATTTTGTTTCATGCACTCGCATGTGCAGTAATTTTGACAGTTGTGCTATCTTAAAGGGGAAGTCAAGTCCGTTCTGCGCATTGGTTCTGCGCATAAAAATGTGAGGGCCCTCTGATGTAAACATTGCCCAAATTTCGAATTTTCCTGAACATAAACTCTATTTCATATTCATTTAGAAGCATAGCGAACCAAACTAGTGTTAGATATTTAGACAGTACATCTTATTTTAAAAAATACAGCAGTTCAAAATGTAAACAAACCGTTTGTTTACATTACGGACTTGACCTCCCCTTTAAATTTCCAGGCACCTAAAATCTTTTGTCCTTACAAGTCAAACAATGATTTCTTGGGAAATTCTGAGGTTGCAGGGGTTTTTTTTATACACCCTGTACAACTAATAAATATTATTTGAACACCAATATAAATCCAGGTTGATACAGATAATGCTCTGTGGAAAAGCGTGCAGGCAAAAAGTTGCCATAGTACATGTGATATTTAGTTAAAAGTCATGTCATGTAACAAAATTTATGCACTTTGGAAAGTTGGTTTGAAAATCTCTAAATCACAGGATTTACATTGGTTTTATATTTATAAAGCTAGTGCACATTATCAAACTTAATCTGTCAAAGTCTTTGATCAAATACTTGAAAGTTGTTTAGACTTTCAAATACTTTGACCAAAGTATATTTTGATCACAGTCAGTATTTGAGTTAGATAGTGTACACTACTCTGTATTCTGGCCGGTTATTGGTAAAATAATATCAAAATATTTTTCCTTTATTTCTTTCAAACATCATATTCTGGGTAGGAAGCTTGGTCCTCCATTTTAATCATCTGCCATTCCTCCCTGGTGATGGTGCTGGGAAACTTCTTCAGCTTCCATTGGTAGAAGCTTCCCCAGAAATCCTTAAGTTTCTTTGCTTCTGCAGTTGTTTTCTCTCGTATGAACTTGCGCTACAGTGGAAGATTAGAAATAAACAAAGGTAACCTACATTTACTTTTAGTTCCTCAAATTCCTCAAACCATTCCTCAAATTCAAAGTCTCGGTACTCACTGCCAACACAATTTCCTTGTTTAGAGCTGATGTTGCAACCACATTGTATTTTTGGCCAATAAGTGTCAACACCTTGAGTGTCAAAGTCCTGGACGACATGTTGGCCATTGCTCCATAACCAGTAATTCCCAGAAGCTAGAATGACAAAATCATATTTTATAATTGAGGTTAGTATTTTGTAAAATCTAGCAAATTCATTTGTCCAATTGGCTCAACCTTTATGATTTCTCATGGAATGACAATATTTAAAAAATCTAACTTTCTTTTTATAGTTGTAAAAATTGTTGCAGTACCCTTCGACGCTCTTCACTTCTCCAATAAGACATCTTAGCGGATTCGTATTTTGAGTAGCGAAGTATCAGTTCCACCACCGTCATGCCTGTTGCTGAGTCCTCAAACTCTTCTTCCAATAGTCTCTATTGTAAGCAATGGTAAGGTAATTTACTGTGCAACTGTACTATTTATATTGTGTTTCTTTAAAGTAATGCAATTTAATTACCATTGGTATTGCCAAAACCTATGCACTACAAAATAAATTTTTATAATGCACATCCAGAAACGCCACAGACTTGATGCAAGTTTGTTATCAAGTTGCAGCAAGCCTGTTGGATTCATCAAGTTGCATACAGATGTGAAAAACAGACTTGATGCAACTTGATATTTGCAGACTTGCTTCAAGTTGTTGAAACAACTTGCATCAAGCTTGGGGATAAAAAGTCTTGGAAACTTGCATCAAACCTGTTGACCACTTGCAGCAGACTTGTTATTATCAAGCCGGAGCAAGCAACGCAAACGCATTCTGATATCGACTTGATAGCAAGCTGCAACAAGCCTGCAGCAGACTTGCTGCAACTCGTGCGTTGCTGGCTGTGTATATAACAAATCTCACTTTTTTTTCAGCATCCTCTGTGGGAAATCGTCCATGTGAACAGTAAAATTGTCCAATGATATTGTTGACATTGTCCTTGAATCAAAAGTACAAAGTGTTATTGAAAAGGACTTTCTAATGCCAGAGCAGTAGAGAATGTTATATAATTATTTTTAACATACTTTATGTGTTGAACTTACAGTATGACAGCATTTAGGTCAAAATACTCTAAATCGCTGTTCCTTTTCATGGCCTTAATCAGGTTGAGCAGTTCGTCTTGTTTCTCTGCCATTCCTTTCATTTGCTTGCGAAGCGAATGGACTTCACTCCGTAAGCTTGATAGCTCATTTTGTACTGTTATTAAAAGACAGAAAATGTTCACTGTATCAATGTTAACCCAATGAATTCAAGGTGCAATGCAGGGATGGATCTAGCATGATCTGGTAGGGTGGGGGTGCTCAGACAACTTTTTAGGGAAAAATTTTTTTTCTACGAGTACGTGGCATTATCTTTCCAGTGACTTTACCCATCCATTAACATGCTTAATACTACTGCAAAGTCTTGCTTGGCTACAGTATTTGAATTGTAATTGTTGTTCACAGTTTGCTTATCATCATGTTATGACTAAATTACTGAATCTCATTTTGTCTCCGGATAATTTTTGCTTTATCATGAACAATGGCACCCCAAGGCCAGGGCTAGGCGGGGTGCACACCCCTCAGTAAATCCATCCCTGGTGCAATGTACTCTATTTCCTTGTTTTGCTATGTTTATGCCAACAGATTTTAATTATTAATAAGAGCACAGTGTATATTGGTTAATAACAGCTTGTTTAGACTAACACCCTATTAAAGGAAAACTCCTATTAAAGGGAAAACCCCTAAAATAAAGAGCTGTGAATTAAAACACTATAAATTAAAACAGTACAATTTTAAATATTGTACTTTAGCACAAGAAAATGTTTATTTAACAATTCAAAGTATATTATATACCATCATTATTGCCAGCATTGCTTGTAGTTGATTCATTTCCCTGCGTATCTGAGCGAGTATAAATATTGGAAAAATTAATTATATTCAGTGTAAAAACGTTTCGTGTGTACTCGTGAAGTTTCGTATGTATTAAATAGCTCAAACTTACCTTCAATCCTTGCCGTTTCGACGGGTAATGCAGCGTGTATGACAGTTGTACTGTTAAGGCTTCTTGGCCGACCTGCAAGGCGAAAACAAATTGAAAAATGTGTAATGTATTTTCGCAATAAGTTAAAGAACTACACCACAAACCTGTACTAGACACAGCTGCATTTTCCGTGCATTCATGGCGTCTCTTTCGTCTTAATCTGTCTGTTAATTAATTTTTTAACATTTTAAACGACTAGCATTAGTTAACCGAAAAAACAACTTAATTTGCTTTGATATGGAAATTAATATAAATTGATTTAGTATTGCAAATAGCCATGCAATAGACTTATACCTTCGTTAAAAATGGTAGGAGACATTTGCGACTCAGAATATTCTGGAGAGTTTGGATATCCAAATAGACTGAAACAAAACAAATTTAAAAAAAATAATTGTACGATATTAATATATACAAACTTTCAAAAAACACAATGCGAAATTTTAGACTCACTCGTCCACCGCATTCAGTGCGTTTAATGTTCCCTCCTGTCGTTGTTGTCCAGTTGAAGAGCACGTTGAACGAAAAACTGAACCACGCTGCATTTTCATTTTAAGAAATCACCTTTAACTTTAAAATCACAGCGAAAAAATCCAAAAAAAACCTGTGGCGGGACGACGCGGGAGCAAAAAAAAACTTGCGACAGGAAATCGTCTTGTTTATTTTTTTAACCAATCAGAATTCAAAGATAAGTAAACCCAATCCTTATTAGGTAACGATGTCCTAATTTGGTGCCTAATTGCGTGGCTTTAAATGTGGAGGTAAATACAAAAAACTTTTGCCCCAAATCTGCCCAAATACTTCAGACGAAAACAGAGGCAAAATGAAGCGAACGCGAAATTTTGTACAATGTTGTACTTGCTGTAAGATACAGTTTGAATCAAATGCCAGTTTTACAAGGCATTGCAATACAAAAAGCCACAAACATAAACAACTCGGATTCCAAAACGCAATGGTCATGGCTATGGATGAAGACCGGGAGGATAGCATGATGATATCGCGCGCTGCAGAACCACCATACATACCACCACCTGACTTTTTCAACAGAGATATTCTTGATGAAGATCAGGAGTCGGTAATCGGGGAAGAAATGGAAACCATTTCTGATGAATTGGCAGAAGACGGCGAAGGCCCAACAGCACAAGCTGAACAAACAGCGCAGCCGAACAATTTCTTTCCGTTTCCCGACGAGAAATTTTTCTTGCTATATTGCTATGCGCATGGTATAATGAGACCAAAGGTATTGTGTAACTGCAATTTATAATTATTTTTGTATCGCTGCAGAACTGTGTCAAAGTATAATTTAATTTATCTAAAAACTCTGATATTAACATCTAAAAATTTCACAGACCTGTTGCAAGTTGTCAACAAGTTGCAACAAGCCTGCAACACACTTGTGCTCACGCTGCTGCGTACACGTCAGTGTTGGTGTTGCTGTGCGGGCTGAACACCAGGGCAAAGATTAGTGAGCTTACGCCTGGTTCACATATGCCTGCGACTGTATCATTATGCCTCTATTTGCCGCCGAAATACCGGCAAAGTTGAACTCAAGTCAACTTTCCCGGTCTACCGCCGATGTAACCGAGGCACTGGCGGCAATCGGCGAACAAATGTTCACATAATTAACGTTTTAAAGCTAGCACCGGTATCGTCGCCGGTACGTAACAGGCATATATGTGAACCAAGCTTTAAGCAAGTGACGTTTTTGGTAAAAAACGTCAATTTTACTTCCGATCGACGTCCGTGTTGTCAAAAACGTCACTTGCTTATGTCTCAATCATTCCAAGGGTGCCCAACACCCCCCCGGGCGTTTGTCGGGCTTTTGTCATTTTGGCGAAAAAACGTTGCAAATGCCCCAGTATGGGGTCCAAATAATGCAACAAAATCCCCACCCTTGGGGACTTATATTGACGCAAATGCCCCACCCTTGGGGGACAAAATATAAGTTTTCTGAGGATTTCTGATCCAAAAAATCGAATCCAAGCTCTATCACGTATCAATTTATCTGTATTTAAAATCGATTCTATAGGCATTTCGTTTTAAAACGTTTTTAATTAAAATACTGAAGTCTCAAAACTTTATATAGCAATATCAAACTGCAGAAGTAAGTCAATGTATCAACAGGATGGACAAGAAAAAAGTCTTGTGTTATTCCGCCATGATTAATTTGCGATACGCACGCTGGTGTAAACATGCGTACTAAAGTACGGCTAAATGGCGAAACAAGCGATAAATATTCGACCTTTTTAGCCTCGAGCAAATTCCCAACCCCGGGGCTAACCTGCAGAAAGCAAATGCCCGACCCTTGGAACAAGTACAGTTGAGAATGCCCGACAAACGCCCGGGGGGGGTGTTGGGCACCCGTGGAATTGATTGAGACATTAAGCTCACTAGTACTTAATCTTTGACCAGGGGCCGGTTATTCAAAGGCGTGGGTTAAAATTTAACCTGCTGTTTTAGTTTACGTATTTATACGCATCTGTTTATTTCAAAACTTCAGAGAAGTAAACCACTATCGATCCAGACAAGATCTCTGAACATTTCCAAATTTATAACCAAGCTATCAAGGAGTTTGGTTTGAATTTTAAGTTAACCTAGGGCAAGGGTTAAGCTAATCCAGCTTTGAACAACTGGCCCCAGGGAAGTTAGCCAGCCTGGTTTTGGTTTCGCTTGAAAAATGCTGCACATAAGATATCGAAAATATCAAAATCAATTTCCATTCACTTTTTTCAAACGGATCAAACAAGACGCATGCAAGTCATCGCAAGTTTTTGAATATTCTGAATATTCTGAACTACATGTAGAAAAAAATCAATTTGTTGAAAACATACAGGGTAAAACATGCATAGTTACTGTAATACTTGCAATTACCTACGTGTTGTTTGATCCTGGCTTTACATATTTGCTGAACCTTATTTAATTTAATTATATTCATCAAATCATGTATTTTAAGTCTCGTGTCGACCTCGAGTTTTTATGGATGATGCTAAGTAGATTTGGAGCAAATCCACCATCTCTTGATTCGGTTTTGTCATACAAACTGGAAGGATTGGACGATATGCTGCAATTGAAAAAGGTGATTCTGTAATGATAATTACAATACATATTCATGAAAAATTTGGAAATTGGCATTGTTTATCGAACATCATATTGTGTTAGATGCATCAGAAACGATCAATCGTATGAAAGAGCATCACTTCTGAATAGACTCTCGATAATAACGTCACGCATGATTTTTTGACCCGGGAGCCCAACATCGTACTCAGCTGGATGTCTCCAGGGTCTGAGGACGGAGAAATGACTCTGGGTACGAGGTTGCCAGTAGCCTGGTTCTCATGAATCGTGAACCAATAACGTTCGGCTTAGTGGCATGGGTCTGGAAAAATATGAACTTTCCACAACGGAATTTGCGCGACGTTTGAAGCATGCCTAAATATAGCTATCGTTTTATTATGTTATCTGAATATAATTCTTAAATCTACATTCAAATAGAGTTATGGGAATGATCATCCATTTTACTGGATAGCACCATCGGACCTGATAAAAATGCAGTTAGCTACGCCATTAATCGCCCAAAAACTTGCGAGATACCCTGAGAGAACGCAACACATCATAGAAGAAATGTGCCAGGTAATGTGTCCCTGCCTAACATTTGTTAGAATATACTATACCGGGCTGAGACTGCTATATTAAGGTGTGTTTACACTGGCGATTTTTGGCGTATGTGATCCAGTGCATTATATACACGAGTGGATATCATTTGACTCGTTTCTGTACATTTGTGCTGCAAATACTCATTTGCATCATAGTTAATAGAAACATACGTCAGGAGGAGAAAATCGCAGTCAAAAATCGCCTGTGTAAATCGACCTTTCAAAATGGGGAACTTAATCTTAAAAACCTCCATTCACCTATTTCATACATTCACAGGGTAGAACGTGGCACATCAGTGAACAGTTCCACACCACTTCTGCAACTGTGAATAACATCACAGTTTATAT
Source organism: Paramuricea clavata (assembly GCA_902702795.2). NCBI lineage: Eukaryota > Metazoa > Cnidaria > Anthozoa > Malacalcyonacea > Plexauridae > Paramuricea > Paramuricea clavata. Next base: position 8,926 of record CACRXK020005120.1, read on the forward strand.
TGGAGATGTTGTCCAGTACAAGTCGAGAGAACATGGCATTTCTTACGGCAAAATACAAAATTTTTTTTCGAAGGTATTAAAAGTATTCGAGTAAACCCGGTTTCTGAAGCCGATTGACAGGGTGCGATAATTCGCGTACCAACGTAACGAAGGTACGCCAAATTTATGGTCTGGTACTTCTTTGTTTTTAGTTCAGTACCACGTAGGTACGCAGAAATTTGCCTTTTGAAGCACTAAATAATACGTAAGTATAAAATGCATGGCACGGAATACCAGTCAGGTACGGCTAAAAATATTGAATTATCGCACCCTGGCAGATTGCAATGATAATTTTTCTAAGGGTTTATTACAGTGCAGTATGTATCATTTACAGAAAGTGGACAACTGTTTGAAATTCATGTGTGATGTTATAAAAGTACATACCTTTCCTACACGTCCAGAATCATGGGTTATCACTGATGAAATAGAAGAGATAGAACTAAACTGCATTGGCGATATCATGTCAGTAGCATTAACATTCAAAGAAACAAATGGCCAAATAGTCCCTTTGACTCAAAAGGTACAGTATTTGTCTATTTCCTGCTGCTTGTACATTGTTATAACATATTAATCCGTATGCATATAGTATGTAATTATTTTCCTGCCGTTCTATCTGTTACACTCTAACGAATATTTTCTCACAGTTCTGACTGTTCGTCCTGACCATGAAAACATTTTATTTTTCAGGAAATTACTATGCACCAAAATCCTCATCCAACAAAACGTTTGGCTGGCGACAAAGAGACGCTAACTCTTCCGATCGTGATATTTTCAGATGAAACAAGTGGCAACAGATCAAAGAAATGGAACCGACTGGAGACGTACTCGTTTTTTCTCGCAGGCCTGCCAAGAAAAGATGTCACCAAATTTAGCAATATAAATTTTATATGTGCGTCTAATTTAGTGGATTCAATCACGATGGGGAAAGTAATTGCAACCGATCTAGCAAGTATGTAGAAAATTTATACGAATATTGATACTCATTTGATGGCCTTCAATTACGCTATATTATTATTGCCTATTCACGTGACAGGATTTTCCCGTATTGGCAACCGGCAATACGAAATTATTATTGGCCTGTGAGGAAAACAATAGCACAAATTTTATAATTGATTTAATTGCAAACAGAAGCAAGAAATTAGGCATACAGCCACATAATAAACCTCACTATCTTCCACTATTCAGTCAATACAGCAAGACCTCAGTTTGAAAATTTAACGTATACAGACTTTACTTCCAGTTAGTAAGATATTATGATTTTGCTTTATACAGAACTTGAAGAAGGCATTGTAATGTATGACGCACTCACCAAAAAAGACGTTTTCGTCCAATGTCCTATTCTCTGCGTTGTATGCGATAACCCGAGAGCTTCAGAGATTACTCATCACCTGGGAAGTTCTGCAATCCATTTCTGTAGAACATGTGACGTAGGTTTTCTAGATTTAATAATCAGTTAATTAGATAACGCGGATCAATTTTTGACACTTTAAGCTTAAATTCTGAATAAACTTTAACTTTTTGTCTAATAGGCAACAAAGGAAAATGCTATAGAAATAGGCGACATAAGGACTGACGAAGGAACAAGAACTACAGTCTCCACGATAATTAATGCACGGTAACTGTTAGTTTTCAAAGTAAGATAGTTTTACAAGTTTATGTACGTAAGATGCAATTGTGTTACATACGTTTTTTTACACATATACATGTAGATCAGAAAGGCAAAAGAAACTGCTGCGGAAAGAAACTGGTGTAACTGAACGTGGTGGTCAATTTGATGAACTCAAAACATTCAGTGCAATTGAGTAAGTTATGTTAATATATAATAGGGAGTTTACGATCTATGACGCCACCGGCTCGATAACGTGCTTTCAAAACAAATAAATTCGGTGTTTCCACAAAGAATAGTATTATGTGTTTTATCGCCATGTAAACCTAGTTGTTGGTTCTTGGAGAAACTTTAATAGGCGTTTATCAATAACCAGAATTTAATTATGAAATGTGAGTGTGGGCCACCTAATTTCAACTTTGTCCCTACACCTCGCCAATCATCAATCCTATTCGTTTACATTTCCCCTTGTTTGCATTTTAACTCCCCTGTGGGCTCGTTAAAAACATGAATAAAATAAAACACGTGTAAAAGGATACTGGTTAGGAGGGGGCATCCTGTCTCAAAAATAGTTAAAATTTTTGGAATTTCTCACCCACTGCCCTCTTCCCTTAACAAATGACCGGTCCCTTTTAATGTCATTTTCTCTGTTTTATGCATGTTTGTATGCTAATTTGTTAACAAAAATATTTACACAATCTTTTTCTAACAACTGTGTTCACATTTAAGTTGTGATGTACTTTAATTTAATTTTACCATTACATGAATATTAAACAGTATTAACTATTACTTACATCTGAGTGTTTTTATTTATTTAGCTTTGCCAACTAGGGCAGGGTCACCACAACAGCGTATGCCAATTACTGTGGGCCCTTTTTACCCAACCCACCCTGTCAACTTTCCCTGTGGGAGGAAACCTGAGTACCCGGGGAAAACCCACGGCTTTCGGCAGAGCGTTGATTTTAACTCTTTTTACGTGGGGACTGGGTTCGAGTCGCACTGAGAAGGTACTTAGTGAGACTCGAACCTGCAGCCTCAGAGGTGAAAGGCAAATGCGCTAACCACTTGGCCACCGAAGCCCCTAAATGTGTTTACCTATTCATTAAACAATTTTCAATTTTCTTTTTTTAGGCAAACACCTGTTGAAATACTGCACACAATATTACTTGGCGCTGAGAAATACCTCTTGGCAAAAACAATGAAAGGCCTTTCACCTGCAGACAAGAAAAAAGTTAAAGCCAGAATTGAAGTATTTGATTTCTCTGCATTCCCTGGAAAAGTGGCTAGCAGCATTACAACAATGTATGGATCATATGTTGGACGTGATTTTAAGCTATGGGCACAAATAGCTGTGTTCATACTTATGGATATAGTCACAGAAGAGGAACTACAAGTGTGGAGAAATCTCAGTGAAGTATGACATTATTTAACCCATTAAGCGCCAGTGCTCTCCCCTTGATGAGTAAAATCGTCTGGCGTTAGACAGAGTAAAATAATAAATAGGGCGCATCGGGCACAATGCGACTTAATGGGTTAAATAACGTTTTGACGCGTGCAACATAAAGTTTTCACGTAATAGATGAACAACGAGAGCGAGTGTTTCACCGGGATATCCAAACACGAGAAAACAATGTAGGAGAACACGAGCGCGAGTGTCTTCGTACATTGTTTTCGAGTGTTTGGATATCCCGGTGAGACACGAGCTCGAGTTGTTTATATGGCTTCTCAAATGAATCGAGACGTAACGGAATGTTTTTGTTTTCTGATTTGAATAGAATTCTTAACCAAGCATAACGTAATTAGGAATTCTATTCAAGTAATTTTGCATGCGTAATTAAGATATTTGATGAAAACACTAGTGACTTTCATCAAGTATCCAAATGGCATCTTGTGATCAAATAGGTGATTATCATTGGCTAATTTACTCATGAATTATTAATGAATTTGAGAATGATATTTTTATGTTAGCTAGCATTTTTCTTTGCAATAATGCTAATTTTATATAAATATGGACAATGAGCTAAGTAAGATAACACAATTTTGAACATCACTGGAAAACCGTAGCTGTTACGATATGAGCTTTAAATAGACCTCTACGGTAATTACGTCACGACTAACACTGTTTTCAACTTACGACCACTTTTAATGAAATGGATTTTAAATTTGTTTCTTACGGGCTATGGTCAGAAGAGCAGAACATCCTTTGTCAACACATGCATCAAAAAGAATTTTTGATTTTGACCAATAAATGTGGAAATAAGCTTAAACACGAAAACGAGGCTAAGGGGCCAAGAGGTGGCTTGGCCCCTCAGCCTCGTTTTCATGTTTATGCTTATTTCCACGTTTAATGGTCAAAGTCCAAAATTCTTTTTGATGCATGTGTTGACAAAGGATGTTCTGCTTCTCTGACCATAGCCCGTGAGAAACAAACTTGAAATATATTCCATTTAAGGCGGTCCTAGTTGAAAACAGTGTTAGTGGTGACGTAATTACCGGAAATATCTATTGGAAGTTGTAGGGTTTCCAGTTTTAAAATTTCGCATTGCTGAGTTTAGTGAATTTATACGCTATGCCTATGAAATATGGTATTTTTTGCCCATCTATTTATAGTTTCTTATAATGTGCAATATCAATTCCTGTAACCTGGAAAATACTGACATTAGCTTCAAGCAATTTTGTGTTTATTAATATTATCATCATTATTCCCTATTTGACAGGTGTTTTCTATTTCATATGCATCACATGTTGACACTCGGGATTATGGAAAGATCATGGCCATAATATCTAGTCTATTGGACAGTATGGAAGAAGTGCACCCAGATATTATGAGGAAGCCAAAACTACATACCTTGGTTCACTTGATGGAAGATATGTCTAACTTTGGTCCTGCTGTTGGCTTTGCCACTGAAAGGTTTGATATATAAACACTAAAAAATACACACAAACATAATTCGGTTAGTTTCACTTGCATGTTTTGTGATGTGCTAAATCTAACAGACTTTTCGTCCATCTTGCAAAGTTGTCCATTCTTATTTACACAGTAACTTTTTCAACCAATTAAACCACAATGCTCTGCCAACTGCCTGATATCTGCCTCCTTTAGAACTGTCTTTTAATTAAATTATACTCCAACTAAAAACAGAATATTTTATATGCTGAAGGGATAGTTAATGGGGTAAAATGTTGTTAAAACAACATTGCCAGTTATGCCGGGACCATTAGCAACATTTTTTGGTTCTATTCCTAAAACCAATGTGACACATATATTTTTCTCTTTTCATTATAGATTTGAGTCATTCAATTCAGTCATAAGGCAAATGAACCTTTCAACCAATAGACAGGCATGTAGCAGGGACATTGGCAAACTGTATGCAAAACATCAAATCCTGAAGTATGTAATCAACGGTGGTAGTTGGGGAGATAATCACAGGTACTGTAAAGTTAGCATGTTAAAGCTTCTACACTTTCATTGCTCACAATTAATATACAGCTATTTCAATTAACCCATTGAGTCGTATTGCGCCCCAATGCACCCTACTTTATTATTTTACTCTAATGCCAGACGATTTTACTCGTGAAGAAGAGAGAGCTGGCGCTTAATGGGTTAAGGTTGTCCACGAGCAAAGCAGAAAAGTATACAAGCACAGTCGTATACAAGTACTTTGAAAATTCTTTATTTTGTTGTCAATTCCCAGCAGCCTTTCATGCTTGTATTCAACATTACCACTTTGCTCGTGAAAACCTTAATTGAAATAGATGTATACCATGAGGCCACATTTTACCTTTTAGGAAATGTGCATCATCGCAATTACAATGCCTTGCTAAAAATGCCAAGTTACTCAAGTTCATGTACCAAGACAACGTCCGGGAACAATCTGAAAAGGAGATTTATCAGCCAGGTTCTCTCAGACTAGTAAGTATGACATTCAACAAAGTGATAAAGATCTATTATAATCATAGTAACCTACATCATTCACTATAAATGATATAATAAACAATGCATAAGCATATAAAATCTTATAAAGCATGCATATAAAATCTGATAAGCATATAAAGTCTAAATAAGCAAATAAAATATCTTTATTAACAGGGGCAGTATAAAAAAGGCCACCTACAAAAGTTTGATGTTGGTTCTTGTTTGAATACCTCAGCCATTGAGAATGACATGAAAAGCGTTGCTCGATCCAGCAAGTGTAACTACTTCAAGGGTTGCATCTCAAAGCAACATGAATTAGTGCGGATGGGACAAGCTATAACATACAAAGATGGAGAGGGGCAGGTAAAAATTGGCATCTAAGCTGAAATAATATTAATAATGTAAACTTGTCACCAACCTGCATGTAATATTTGTTGTTCTTTTTTTCTCTCAATTTACACTTTTCCTGTCCTTCCGCATTAAGGATTGTTTTGGTGAGTTTGACGGTGCAGTAAAACTACTTAACCCTAGCAGTGAAACGAGCCATGTCAACTGGATTCAAGTAAAGCAATATGCCTGTCATGAGGATGAAAATGGTCAGGTGCAGAGTGGACGGTTTGACTCGCCATTGCTAAAGAAAACAGACAACATAGTCATCATCAAGTCTTCGGAAGTATGCCACAAAGTGAATATTGTCCATAACTGTATTAATGGGCATTGTAAATTTGAAGATGCCCATCACACCTTTGTTGAGGAACGTGAAGGAGTTGTACGAGATGCACTGATTTACAAGCATGACTTTGCCAACAACACATACCTTCTCAACAGGTTTTACCTTGGTAATGATTTTGAAGCTGTATTACAAACCTTTTGATAAACGAGTCGTAAATATACATTTGATTGCAAGACATGCTCTACACAATGCCAGGGACCATATAAAATTGTGTATAAACATGGCTGTGTATTATAAACATGTGCTTTGTCTTGATTAGATCATATTTCAACAAACAATATAAAATATTAATAATATTATTTGAACATTTAAGATATATGTTGGAGGTATTATAAAGCACGAGGCTGTAAAATCCGAGAATTTCACGAGGATGTAAAAGATAAAACAAATGTTTCTCGACATTTCGAGCTAAAGGGTTTGTTTTATCTTCTACAGAATTAATACAGCCTCATGAAGTCAACTGTTCGTATTTTACAAAACCCAAGGCCTACGCTAACCCTTATATTGTTAGAGGTATTAACCTTTTCCAGTTTTCCTTTTTCCATATAAATGCCCACTTGATTTTCATTTCATTTGCACTGTAGCGTGCGTCGTTCTTGTAAATTATCTTCCAACACGAAGCATGAGTTTTACTATACATACAAGTAAATGTTTACCGACATTTAATATTCGACAAATCTGTAAATTTGAGTATATACGATGGATTGTATCGACCTTATGTTGCACTTTAGACGAGATATTGATTTCTTGTCTGCTTTCACCGACAAATAATAAGATTTTGCCAGATAAAATATAAATTTCTAACCTTGCTTTGCATTGTATTTTTCCACTGATTTTGTGATATTCACCATTGCGCGAAAACACGCGAGATAACGCGTGTTTCGTGTTGCCATGCCAACTGCAGACTTGCTACGACTTGTTCGCGACAACTTGCATCAAGTCTGTTGACGACAACTTGCATCAAGTTTGCTCGCGACAACTTGCATCAAGTCTGTTGACGACAACTTGCATCAAGTCTGTTGACAACAACTTGCATCAAGTCTGTTGACAACAACTTGCATCAAGTCTGTTCGTGACAACTTGCATCAAGTCTGTTCGTGACAACTTGCATCAAGTCTGTTCGTGACAACTTGCATCAAGTCTGTTCGTGACAACTTGCATCAAGTTTGTTGACGACAACTTGCATCAAGTCTGTTGATGACAACTTGCAACAAGCTTGTTGACAACTTGGAACAGACTTGTTGTCAACAAGCTGTTGCAAGCCATGCGAACGCATCCTGATATCGGCTTGTTGATAACAAGTCTGTTCCAAGTTGTCAACAAGCTTGTTGCAACTTGCGCGTTTCTGGCTGTGTATACGAGTTCGCACTAGTTTGGTCCTCTTTTTTGATGGACGATCCACTGAGGCATTTTAAAATGAAGCCATAGTTCGCAAGGGTTTTCTTCTGCCAAATTTGCATTATCTATGAAGATATATTGATATACGCATGTGACGCGGGGTCTAAGTTAAATTACCCCGCGGCTGAGTAAAAACTATAGGTGGGAAAATTACTCGCTACTTTTTTCTCCTACACCATATAATTGGGATTTAATTAATTAACTCTTCAGGTGGAGTTACAATAATTACTTAACAAATTAACAGTGCATAACCGGGAACGTTTTATATTTTATAACTATTCAATTACTTGGAAATGGATATTGCTTTCTTGGAAGAAGATCTCTACTTTTGTTCTCTTATCAGCATGATTGCATAAAATATTTGCATGCATGCGGCGAGAAGCTTACTAACAATTGCTTGATCATACGTTTTGCTCCTACCTTCATATTGGAATAAATTGAACAAAATTCTAAAGACGAAAAATTTATGGGAAGTACGGAAACAGTATCGCATAAACCGAATGATATATTACAGATTTTTGCTTTATCATTTCGTCGAGCAAAAACGTTTGTTTGTTCCCGCTGGGGAAAATATGCTTGGAATTTTTTTGTTTTAGATGCATGTTAACTTCAATCACTTACAGCATGCATGCAACGGCAATAATGAAACGGTGCCTGCCTTGTTGAATATCAGGCCAGCCAGGGGTTTTGAGTATACGGGTATCTTGGGCATTTTTTTCAAGGGTGGGTTGTCTACAAAATTTTTGTATAGTTTGATATAGCTACATCTACTTCAAAAATATGTAGTCGATCAGCTACAACTACTGTAACCTGAAGTTCAGGCCCTAATTTGAAATAGGGCCTGACACAAAACCTGTCTAGACCGTGAGACGCCCACATGTTATTTTTAGACACACATGCAATATGATTGACAAGTGTTGTAGATTTCGTTACACAAAAAAATTATATTCTCATGAACATGTCCGCAGAGCATTTTGCTTTTTAATTAAACTTAAAAATTCAAGGTACTTTTATATAATTAAGAGTCAGTTTCTCTATTTAACCGAACAGGCGAACAGCAAACAAAGATTTAATTAGTCAGTTCTGTGCACGGCTTGACTGCCAAGCTTTCTCAAGGTCTCAACTTGCTGGACGCGGATATACTCTAACGACTAACGGGCTAATAACAGCAACAATTAAATTCTCAATCATACCACGAAGAAGGCGATGTAGCTCAGAAAACAACGCCGGTAGGACCTGATATTAAAAATAAGACTTTTGCCGGCGAAGCAAGTTGGCAGAACATCTTGGCTGTCAACAACAAGCTTTCGAATACAGGACTAGTTTGGCTGTTCTTTCAGCGTCGTGTATGTCCAAAATTCGTCAAAGATTTTGATGAAGCCCTTTCAAAATACTGTTTGTTTGATTTATTTTCTTCCATAAAGCATAAAAGGAAAGAAATTCGAAGAAATCGATAATGGAATTTGTTACGTGCGTTTGACCTTTATATTAATTCTCGCCTTGACCGAGCTATTTTTAAAACTGTTGTTTATGTGAACTTGCAACCAATCAAAATCCTTCATGATGCTGATCAACCAATCAGATTTCCCGTCCACCAGGTGGACGGGAATCCCACACTTTAGATAGGTTTTGTGTCAGGCCCTATTCTGTGATAGGGCCTGAACTTCAGGTTACAACTACTGCTACTTTTGAACAAAAATAGTTCGCTACTGACTACAGCTACTGTTCAAAAAAATGTAGCGAACTATTTCGCTATTTCGCTACGCAATATTTTTAGTTTTACTTGGAGCATCTACTATAGCTCGAGTTTTAATGTAACCTATAACAATCGACTAATTACGAGTTAATAAGACTGAATAAGTGAATAAGTGAATAAGTACTTGCACAGTTGCACGGCATATTTTATTCGTGAAAATTAAGTATTGATTTTAACACTCCTGCTGGTTTATTAAACAGTACGTTAGTTAATTGTCTCGTATAATGTTATACTGTAGATTTCACCGTGTTTAAATAAAGTTTCGATTGACTGATTGATTAATTGGTACAGCATGAAAAAGCCCATGCGCAATCGACACTTTCGAAATTCTCAAAATTAAGAAACAACTAAATATTTTCAATTGGGTTTTCTAGTAATAATAAAATAAACGCAATACCGAAAGAAGTGTGTTTGGTTATCGAATCATATCATGATCAATAAAAACACAACAAAACAAGTTACGATTAGTAAATCTTTCAATCCTCTACCCCTGAACTCTGGCTTAGGTCGCATATTTAGTAACCTACTAAAATGTGCTTACATTGATCACAAAATGATGACCTTGGTTGTTTACCATTTACATGGAAAGCCCATCTGGTTTGAAATTGTGCTAATGGTAAGCAAAATTTCGGATAGAAAATCCCATTTGGATTATGCGCTTCCATTTAGAGTGACTGACCGGAAGGCACTGAAGGATTGTTTACCATTTACATGGAAACCCATCCGTTTTGAATTAAATCGCGAAAAGCCTGCAACTGGTGAAAAATAAAAAAGAATGTAAATGGAACAAAATTCACTGGTTGAAACGTTCCAATAAGTAAGAGAGGACAACCTTTTCAAACAAATCGTTCATATTCCGGAAAAGTTCCGGTTGGGCCGTCGAAATATGCTTGTTCCATTTACTTTCCGTATGGAATCACCGAAATTTCCATGTAAATGATAAATAACCCTTAAACACCTTATTCGTTTTACTTCATGCATTTTAAAAAAATGTCTTAATTGCACGAGAATATTACAATTGCCAAACATAATAGTTCTAATTTTTTAAATTACTGATTAGAAAATTGTGATCGCAAATTGTAATTCATTTACAAACTACAGTTTTATTTAATTCAGGATATTATAATCCACTACAGAATTACATGATCATAATGTAAATATCTACTGTTCTACTACTGATCTGAAAACTATCATATATTAGGCAAAATGTTAAATGTCCAAAATCTTAAATTCAATGAAGCAAATAAGCAAATAAAGATAATAATAACAAATAGGTTACTCAAACAAAGTCACTAGACACTACTCTGTTCGCTGCCTTCGTCGTCACCTTGTTCGATTTCTTGACCCTCTTGACTTTTACCGTTGTTGATGTTAATCAATTCTACAAAAATTGTGTTGTTTTCACGTTTATCGACTTTCAAGATATGTTCAAGTTTTTCCGTCGCCGTGCCATATTTACGCATGTCTTTTGCGGTGAATGGTGGTCGGCGAATATGGTGTCAAAAATAAAAGGTATCAAGACGCCCACAATAGCGTTGATTGCTTGTACACTTTCAGAAACGCCAGAATCCCGCGCTAGAATCATGACAGTGAACATCCCGAAAGCATATAAGCAAATCATGGCCGGAAATCGCGGACATTTGAGCCCGCGCTATGTCCTCAGCGGCGATTCAAACAATGTCCTCAGAATTCCTCAATACCTCCCGATATCCATTAGTGTCCTGTTCAAGCGTGCTATCAAAATGGCGACAGTTCAGAAGCGTGCTCGAACTGTCGATTACAGACAATTAAATTCTTTTTCTTCAGCTGTATTATTACCCTGATAGCAGAGCCTGATTTCCCCTCGCGTAGAAAATAAGGCTCTGCCGTTTTTTTGTTTAATTTCTGTCGAGCATGCTCTGTTTCCAATATTATGTCAAAACATGTCAAAGATCACCTGTATTTTTAGAATGACTGCTAAATTTAGAGAACCAATCACATGCAGTTATCGCCACATGTTGGGGGCGTGCAACTGCACGTGCTGTACAATTACGACAATATAAATACAAAAACATTTTCAAATCGATAGTTTTATCACTTGTCAGTTGTGAAATCAAACTATTACTATATTTTTACAGTTGCCAACTTGCTAGTTTATTTTATCCTACATTACTTTTCAGTATATTTAAGTTATTGTCAGCCGAATTTTGGTTATAAAGTATAAAGTTTTAAATTTTGTAAATATATAGCGGGCTCAAATTGTAGTCATCGGTTTACATACAAAACGAAGGCGCGCGTATTTAAAACCGGTTAGAACTGGTTTATTACCGGTTTACTTTGTCCAGAATTTTGGACAAACAAAAACACAAAAGCGGCAGAGCCTTATTTTCTACGCGAGGGAAAATCAGGCTCTGCTATCAGGGTACTGTATTATATGATACAGCCCGACGATCAAAAAAGAGTAAATTTTTTGAAGTGGAGCGGGTTATCACAAGGCGCAGGATTCGCTACGTATAAGTTGAAATTTGTCATTTTGTAGTTCATCGTTCACCTACATACTGTATATACAGTATAGATATATATTGATATGTAGAACTATAACTTATCCAAATGCTTACACTGTAAACTTATCCAAATGCCTCTCTCCTCCGCGGGGCCTCCTTAAGTATTTACAAATAACTTACTTGAAGTTTCCTGAATAAAAGTGAGCGCGCGCAGTGTGATGGGAAGATTGAAATGAAGTTGGGGAGGCTCTGCCAGATAATGCGACGAAGTATGATTTTTGAACCAAACTAGCTGTTTGACCTTTTTTAAGCTTGAAATCGACGGAAATGTGAAAGAAATTGAAATGAATCTTCATAATCTGAGTATCGAAGTTCAATAGAGTCATTTTTATAAAGAAATGTTGCAATTAAGAGAATATTTATAATCAGGTAGCTCTTATCCATTGATATTCGTTTGCAATTTCTCAATATTTTTTATGCAAATGGACAGAAGAAGATATTGATATTGAATTCACCCCAGAATACTCAAGTACGCCTGAAAATGAAAGTCGAAAACATGTTTTAACACCCCCGATGGTTGATCGAACTTCGCTACAAACGATTATATACGACGCCATATTGATTGCATTAACTCGCAGAGGCTTCCTTTATTTAGCTCTTCCCATCACTCCTTGCGCGCTCACTTTTCCCCCACTAGAAACTTCATGGAAGCCTCTGCGGAGGAGAGAGTCCAAATGCTTACACTGTACGGACCCATTGTATAGGATTATGAATACTTGATTAAATGGAAAGAATGGTCTCTAGACGCTTCATCATGGGAGCCTACAAATAACCTGACTACAGATTTGTTGAGGTTTGTTTCCAAAATTACATTTTATACTGTCTTTAGTCTTTATTAAAATTACTCATGCCTCATGGGAATACAGGGTTCACTTATAGGCATCTCTTTGCTAATTCCATATCCATATGTTAGTGAAAAGTTAATAATAAAATGGGGTAAGTGTAAAATTCACTGCGATGTGACACTAATATTTGATGGTTATTGTGGATGGAATTTGTTGAGCGGAAATTTATGTACATTTGTTAGACCTAACCAGGAACAGAAGCAAAAAGTTGCATTTTTCGCAACTGTTCCTGGTTGGGTCTATTATAAATGTATATAAATTTCCACTCAACAATTTCCATCTACAATAACCATCAAATATTATACATTCAAGTGAGATGCCACAAAAATCTTGATATTTACCCAGTGTGACATTAACGCTTGTATTATAAAAGCTCACTCACACTAACTCAATGAATGGAGGTCCAATCTGAGCTTCCCTTGACTGTCAATGCTGTTTTTGACTAGCTGGAGGGTTAGTGCCGTACCGTACTTTGTGACTACTAACCCTCCAGCTATTCAAAAATTTACACTTACTTGAAGCTCAGATTGAACCTCAACTCATCGATTGTTTTTAGAATACATGTGTACACCTGTTTGTTGGGTTTTTTGAGTATGTAACAGTAATTATATAATAATTGAGTCGGTTTTCATTGTTCTTTATAGGTATATAAATCCAATACAATCTAAAAGCATGGGGAGGGATTTGATATCTCCCCAGGAAAAACTGGGGTTAATGAATAGAATTGAATAATAGAAAATGCATCTAATTAAATATTCATGGTTTATATACACATATAGACCGGGGTTATATGTACAAAATACACATAATTCACAACAAAAATCCTTTGATTTATTAATTTCACACTAGCTCAACTACTTAACAACTGAAGTTCTTCTTTACAACAAACGTGCAATTAGAAAAAGAAACACCCACTTCTGACTTTTTGGCACTATTTGTTCCCACACTTTCATCACAATTTAATTTACGCACTTTTGTTAACGAGTCGCAATTATCATAAGTCTCTATTCTTTTTGGACTTAAGGCAAATTTTTCTCCACATTTCTCATCTGTCGTAAACGACTTTACATAATCGAAAGCTTTCGAGATCTCTATTTTACTCGAGGTACTAGGTCTTTGGTATGTTTGAAGTGACCGAGTATCCCTACGACCAGTCCGTTCCATAATAAACTTATCTGGAATGCCTTTCGATAATCCTCTCGTTGCTGTTGTGGCTCGAAGACTGTGGTTAGTGAAATTTCCTTTAATCCCAGCCTTTTCACAAACACGGCGGACAACTTGGCCCAATTTGTTATGCCCCACTGGGCTTGATGTATACCAAACTGTAAAAACATCAAATATATAACGAATTAGACAACAACTTTAATCAAATTAATAAACAAGTCACACAAAACTTATGACTGTTTTAAAAGAAACCTTGCTGCATGCTAACTAACCTGAGTATCAGGACTAGCTTTAAAATAGATATAAAACATGTTAGCTACGTACCTTCATCTGAAGAATTGTACTTTCGCTTTGGTGCCAGGTAAAACGATACCTTTTCTAACGCTCCTTTTGGACATTTTGACACGTATTTTTTGTACAGCTCCACAAGGCATCGTCCGGCCGGTGTCACAGTGATACGAACATCCCCGTGTTTTGTGTATCCCCACACTAATATCCCTAGGGATAAAAGTACCCCCGGTGGGGATACCTACAACACTAGAAGCGAAAGGATGCAATATTCAAAATATGAGCTCATTTATCTGTGCCTTTATTTTCCGGTATTAAGTATTTACATTTTTACAGTTATTAAATGCTGCAGTAAATGTGTATAATGTGATTGTACTTTTGTTGCAAGATAGCATGTTCGCGTCGCATAAATTGGTGTAGAACATAGTGTAGAATTACTCTTAACATTAACTCATATGGCTCCGTATTACTTGATTTCCGACGTATATGACAGGAAGTTTAAATATTACAGAACTCCGCGAGTATTTGCAGTAGAAATACGAAAGTACCACCAAAAAATCCGCTTGAAAAGTTCTATGAAATCGAACAATGTGAAATAGCCATAAATTATAATCTAGGCATACTTGAACAATGTAAACTAACCATACCATACTATATACAATATTAAAACTCGAAGAATGTAAACAGTGCATCACTAAGCCATACCTTTCGCCGAATATAACTTCGGCCCCTTTCAACATATCTTTTTGGTATTAGTCTTGTTCGGAACACAATCCAACACACTATTTAGAGTGTTATTTTCAAGCTTGTATGTACAGTTCTGCATGTTTTATTTCCCGCGAAATGTTAGGGATACTTGTATCCCTAGTGATGTGGGAATGTATGGTGGTTCTTTAGGGATACGCAGAACACGACCGCCATATTGCCGGGGATACACATATCCCTAGTGAGGTGAGCATGGGGATACACAAATCCCTAGTGATATTAGTAGGGGATACACAAAACACGGGGATACTCATATCACTGTGACACCGGTATTCATGGCCAGAAATGGAGGACATCAAGCGGTCGGGCGTGCGGGCTCATGTTTTCTTGATAATTCATGATCAGTGCACTATACAGATCAGTGGTTCAGTTTTGGCAAATACAAAATGGCTGTTTATTTTTACTAGTATAGCTCATTGAGTTTTACCGAGAACTAAATAATCTGAGCACGGCAGATTTATAAATTGAAAATAAGAAGAGATAACTAATGAATGGCTTTCAACACATAATTTCCATTGCAAACAAGTATACATAGGGCGCAAAGGCGGAATATCCGACATTGCAAATACAACCAGATATATAGAAAACAAGCAAAATTATAAAATATAACAAACTTTACGCCAACCGAGTCTTGATCGATGCTCAAATTTCAAAAGTCTACCAATACTCAATAGTTATAAATGTTTTGAAGTCGGCAAATCAAAATTATTACGAAATCCCGCGAATTTTAGAATGTTTACGAGACTACAGCCTATATTGACAGCGGTTAAAACCATTGTAACGTAGCAACAGCTTTATAAAAGCAATGGCGGACAACAAATATAACTCTTGGTGCGAAATTTGTGATATTTTTGTTCAAAATATGGTGCATTTCTCATCACAATTGGACAGACACCTCTCTACAAAATACATGCAATTCATCGCTTTGGGGAACATACTAGTGTATACTTTTACGCTTCATACAAGTGACAATAATAAAGAGGAATACTGTACGAAGCAATTCAGATATGCACATTTGACGATATCTGTAAAGAACGAGTTGAAATTGGACCTGCAAAATACCGAATATGTCGAAATCACATACTTTCCTATGCAGAGACTAGGCAGAGATATTGATTGCTCGGGAACATACTTAGACAACTCGAGTGGTACCAATTTTTTTACGGATAAAAGTTGGACAGAATCGGTGAAGTTTTAGATATGCACATTTTGGATTTCTCAACCGTAAGTTATCAAAAATACAAATTTTACATTATTCCCATTCAAATTATATAAGAAGACGCCATTTTGAATTTTTATTTTGAGTCAAAATGCGCATGCTTGGCAGCCATGTTGGACTCCATTTCTGGCCATGTCCTCATTTCGATAATGTTCAACTACCTTCGCTTAATTCCACGGTGCTTAAGACCTCCGGCGTTGTTCTTCTCACCAAAATATTGATAGACCGACTTTTCTGGCTCTTCTTCTGTGGCAATTTCCAAGCGCAATTGGCTAAATTTTAGTTCACGGTGCTCTTCTCCACTTCTCAGTGCGAAATTCTTTCCGATTAAGAAAACCATCGTGTCTAACAGCACATCAGCTGCACCGTCACCTAGGGCTCCTACACGCCACAATCGTTCTTCCTCTTCTTCGGTAAAACCTTGAGCCTGCTTTACTTCACTACCGACTCCCTTTCTTGTTAAACTCTTCATTTCTGCGTCAAGAGAATCTTGGAATAATTTGAACGATGGGTTCTCGAATAAGTTAAAGAAAAACCAGGTTTTTCATTATCCCTCAAATATCGCTGTATGCCACAACACATTTGGTACAGTGAGTTTGGTGTGTAACAACGTCCTGGCTCTTTTTTCTGTCGAACTTCGCCGACGAACTTACTGAGCCAATAATTTAACTCGTCATCGTGAAGTTCTAGAAGATCACAGTTCACCGTTGTGTACTTGTCTGTGCTACAAACGTCCTTACTTTTCCACTATTTCGCTCATTATCCCACTCAGCCCACACGTTCACCGTCCATGAAGTGCTTGCCTTTGTATTAACCGGGATCCTAGTCTCATTTCTCTTCCGCAACTCTTCGTCGCTGATAACAACAACTTGCCTTTGTTCGCCGAATTGTTCAGGTTCTTCGCCTAAGTCGTTTCTCTCAAGCAAACCGACTTCATTTTTCTCAACACCTAATACTTTGGCAATGAGTAATCGATCTTCAGGCTCTAACAAGCTACTTATATCAAAGCCTACATCTAGACTAGAACTCTCGCGAAAACTATTCTGGGTGATAAAAATTTCTTCGTCCGACTCGCTTTCTTCCATCCTCGTTCGTAATATAATAATGACTTCGCCAAAACTCACAATACACCCTAAAACAATCAATCGGCCCATTTACCGCCTATCTGTCAAAATATTTTCTTTTGTATTTTGTTTCCCATTGTTCTCGCTTGCTTAACCACGTATTCACAATACAATTATAGCCATTGAATGCGACTCCTCAATTGAACCACTCCGTCTTTAAGGGCCCATCATGATTAAGTCTTTGTTGACAACAAACTCTTTGTTGAAAACCTCCTCAATTATTATATAAGTAAGTTATATACCTCGGATTGTCGGCTTTATGCTAGATACATGTATCTAGCATAAAGCCTCCATCCTCGGTATATAACTCTTACCTAAACCATAGCCTATCGAAGGGGAGATGAAACTCATTAGAATAACAATATAACTCATTATCTATGTTGGTCAACGTTTATTCATAAATCTGGTCCTTCACCGTCACGTGTGTATTGTATTTTTACCCAACTAACCAATTGCAATGTTTTAGGAAAGTCACCTATCCGTGACTCGAACAATAGGGAAACTGGAAATTGCTATTGGTTGATTTGGTAAAAATACAATACACACGTGACGGTGAAAGGACCAGATTTATGAATAAACGTTGACTAACATAGATAATGAGTTATATTGTTATTCTAATGAGTTTCACAGTCATCTCCCCTTCGATAGGCCATGCCTAAACCATTAAACTAACCATTAAACTTGTAAAATCATGAAGTCCGCTCCCTTTCCCATCTGCATCCATCTTTTCCCACACATTGAAAGATACTAGATATGCATTTCACAAGACTCTGTAAGTGGTAGTCAGATCTTTGTGATGGGGCTTTATTCAGGTTTTCTTTCTTGTCCCATTCTATGGCATCTATGACCAGATTTTTTATCAATTTGTCTAGAAACATAATAGCACTAACAATTAACCCTTTCACTTCTAATATAAACCTGACAAATATCAATGTTTGTTATATAATAACTACAGTGAAACACACAATTTGATTGGTCAATAGCCGTGCAGGATCAGGCTATCCTGCACGAGAAATTAAAATGTCTTCGCGGGATTTTCGCGGGATTCTCAAAATGTCATTGTTTCACAGTAGTTATTTTATAAAACAATTACCGATTGAGTTCTTTGAATGTTTGCATGGCGATAAAATATAATTGTTTTGTTTGTGGAAACACCACGTAAATTTATTACTGCAAAGCTTTCGATCCGTAAGCCCGGATCTTCATCAGTGCATATTATTAGCACTGATGAAGATCCGGGCTTACGGATCGAAAGCTTTGCAGTGATATATTTAAGTGGTGTTTCCACAAACAAAAACAATTAATTATACCGAATGGTTTTCCAAGCAGGATAGCGTGATCCATGCACTTGGGATGTTGCTCGACATTCGGAAAGTGTAAAAATACACTCGCCTGCGGCTCGAGTATTTTTACGCTTTCCGAAAGTCTCGCGACATCCCTCGTGCATGGATCACGCAATCCTGCACGGAAAACCATTCAGTATTCCTTTATTCTGCTCTGTCAAATGGGTGCCACACATGGCCGCAATATCGGGAATTGCTTTTCCCCAACACTAAAATATCACTCACAGAGTTTCGTTTAACAACGTTTTTTATTCGCGGTTACGTATCACTCCTCTCTCTCTCGCTTCTCTCGCACACTCTCTCACATTTTACATTCCCATACTTATCTTGTCAATCATCTGTCATTTTATCTTAATCTTATTACTGCATATTTCTCAATGTTCCGCTATATATAAATGTTCAACAATTAAAAGTTCAATTTCGGTATACTTAGTATATAATGTCTATCAACTAATTAATGAAAACCCTAACAACTTTCCAAGAGCAACAATAAATTTGATTAACCTTGTTGCCTGATCTTGTTTGTCTATTAGTTAATTACACTCTGCCAATTAAATGATAGATCATTTTCCTGTAAATAGGGGAGCTCCAACAAGTTGAGAGTGGAATATTTAACAATTTCATTAACTCTAAGCACCAAAGAAAAGGTTACTAATTTGCAAGTGTTGCTTACCCACAACGCGCAACATTAGATCATGAAGCTCATCTAAAACAACATTCTCTAGTTGAATATCAATAAGTGGTTGATGTTGACAAGAGAATTTATTTCTGGTAGCCAACGCTTTAAGATTACTTAGTGTTCTCGCCAAATCTCCCCAGTAGAAGTCTTCAGGCTTCGACATGTCATACCTAGTAAGGTTAATATATATTTTTAAATTGCAAATACAATTAGAACAAGGCAACTTGACTGTTTGCTTCACAATCTCACAGCTTGATAACAAGTTGTATTTGTCCAACCCAGCTTGTCCCATGCACCTTGTTCCATCAGTATGTTGACACTTGACAAGTTGCAAAATACAGTGGTAAGAACCAATATATATATATATATATATATATATATATATATATATATATATATATATATATATATATATATATATATATATATATATATATATATACTTATATATATATATATATAC
>CACRXK020005121.1:0-29158 GCA_902702795.2 Paramuricea clavata
CCGGTCATAAAGTAACTGCTAGGGTGGGCTGGAGTGATTTGGAATGGGCCATGAAAAAGCTTTGAGCAGTTTCGATGGGCCGCCAATTTTTTTGTATGTCCACGGTTGGGCCACCAAACAAAAACCCATGCATGTCTACTTTAAAAAATAAAGATATTAATAATAAGAGTAAACAAAACTATCCAAATTATCAAATGCAAATGATGCTATTGAAGCAAGTACTTTGTTTATACAACAACAAAAAGTGGTCGAATCACAGCAAATACAACCAACTGGAGAGCAGTTCAGTATCAATGTGTTGGTCAAGCTTGGTGGAATTACGTATGTCAATACAGTGCCGTGTATATTTACAATGTTCATACCTGCAAGTTTTTTTTTATTATAAAAGTGTATTTTCCCAATTTAGATTGAGTGGGTCATGAAAAATTTTTTGTAAGATTAGATGGGCTTTGAAATTTTTATCTACATCCTAAGATGGGTCACCGAACGTATTGGCAAAATTTGTGATTTACCTCACAGTTACTTTATGACCAGTCCCTAATTGAAAAGCGATAATTTTCACATGTGAGATTATCATGAATAATCTCACATGTGAGATTATCACTTTCATCAGTGCTCGAAATCTCTATAAAGCACTATACTTTATATAATAAACATCAATAATTTGATCGAACTGAATTTCAACCCAGTTTATACCATTAACATTATTATTACTTGCAGGGGAGAAATAACTAAACATGATACCGTCCATATGAACTTCTGCCATCTTCCACAAGATTTCGCAATCTTTTAGTATTTAACTGTTTACTGCAAATTTTGATATTTTCTGACCCCTATGATTTTTTTGGCCTCGAGCTCTTTGGAGCCCCTTGCCCAGAGAAGGAACAAACTTGTGGGTTTTTTTTATTTGGGGGCTTCGCTTTTAGGGGCCTTGGACTCTTTGGGGCCCCGCGCTGTTTGGATCCTGCGATGAAACAGGAAAAAGAAAAAAAAAAACGTTTCGGGCCCGACTATTTGGGGCCTCGATTTTTAAATTTTGGGGACTGATGTTTTCTGGGGACCTTGGGCTCTTTGGGGCCCCGCACTGAAACAGGGAACAAAAAAAAACATCTGGGCCCAGCTTTATTGGGGCCCTCGCGTTTGGTGGGGGACTTGGGCTCTTTAGGGCCCCGCGCTGGCGCACTGTTTGAGTCTCGCACTGAAACATGGAACAAAAAATTTCGTTAAAAAATTGAAGAGAGTAAGCGCGGGGGCCCCAAAAGCGCGGGGCCCGTGGCATATGCCGCTTCTGCCATATGGTTAATCCGGCGCTGGCAGGGCGGGATGGGAAGTAAAGTATCATATTGCTGATTTTGCGAAAAAAATAAAAAAGTGGCTGTGTAAACACAGAGTGATAGTTTATACTTGTAAATATTGAAATATTTCGGTTGTTTCGGCAGTTTTTATTGAAAATTTTCAGCATAATCAGCAATATGATACCTTACTTCCTGTCATCCCGTGCACACATAAATTAGAAGCTGGAATTGCCTATTGTGCTCTAACGCAATGGATAGATCAGTGTTTGCCACAGTGGGCAGATCGGTGATACTTTTTCCTCAACAGGTTCTACCACAATGGGTAGTTAAATGTTATTTTGTGCGTCAATGCGTTCTACCACAATGGGTAGTCAAATGTTATTTTGTGCCTTAATGGGCTCATACCACAGTGGGCAGATCAATGACAATGTTATTTTGTGCTTCAATAGGCTCGACCACATTGGGCAGCAGAACAATGATTTTTTGTGCCCCAATGGGCTCGACCACAATGGGCAGATCAATGTTATTTTGTGCTTCAGTGGGCTCTAAGCTCCACAATGGGTAGTCGAATGATATTTTGTGCCTCAATGGGCTCCACCACATGGTAGACTGTTACTATTCTGTCCTACCACAATGGGTAGACTGTTCTTGTTCTGTTGTACCACCATGGGTACACTGTTACTGCTTTGTCCTACCACCATGGGTACACAGGTGTTGTAGTTTTTACATGCACTACACTGACTACATGCAGCTGGCACATTATGTGTGCCGATCACATATCTCGTATTAATAAAACATGTTCGTACAACTTGAAACACTGACAACTTTAGGTAAAGTTACCTTCAAATAACAATTCGACACCAGGTTCCATTAAAGACAACAAAGCCATATCATTCAGAGCTTGCAAGTACATTTTGTCTCCTTGTATATAAATAAGACATTATTAAATGTTGTTTTTGACCAATCGATCAGTCGTATATTTTGGGCAGTTAAAAGTGCCGATATTAACTCATAAAAGCATATTGTTTGCCTCTAGATCGAACATTAAAAAGGTCATCGCCTTGATATATTTTAGAAGAAAGAAATAGAGCTATATTTACCTGAACTTTTCCGAATATTTTCGATCTCTTGCATCCGTATGAAAAGCTTGTAAAATCTTTTGATTCTTGAAGCTGTTTCTGACCGCTCCCCTCATTTAACAAACGTTCCTGAAGCTTAATTATTCCCCCTGGATTACGACATCTTTACATACATACAAACAGACAGACACAACATCGAGATCTCGACAGTACATAACTCGCGCGAAAGACTGGGTCGAGTGGACTCTGAGAAACGACCGCGTGTCAAGAATAGTGTGCTGCGCTCGGCAGCAATTACATTTCTTCTTAGAATGATTTTTGGGGTAAGTGCATGGCACTTGATATTCAATCGTAATCATAGACTGGAACCTAAAATGAGTAGTAATTGAGTTTTTGAAATTTAGTGTTACACGACGAAAGGCCTGGAACTGACTCGAGTTACCGTGGTAGATTATAAATGTCAGGAAGTCTACGATACTCTGGTCAAACCTGAAAATGATATTGTCGATTATAATACAAGGTATTTTACTTTTATATTTTCGTTTTTCACAATAGTGAAGTGCCATAACTTGTTTCGGCGTGGAGATTACGATTCAAAACGCAAACAAAAGCAGATTTATTTGCATTATTCTTCATAGAGCAGTCTAGAATATAGAGTATATTTTTTGTGTTAACTCAATTGCAGTTGTATTACCAAGATAGATGCGTCATCTCGCCCGAAAAACGTGTCATGTTTCGCGTCAAAACATTCACAATGCGACCACATTCCCAACGTCGTGAATTCGACAACTTAGAGTGTTCCTTAATTATACCACATATTTAAAAATATATAATTAGCTATACCGCATGCAAAGTACAATCTGTCAAAATGAGTAAAATGTACAGCTTGAAAACTAGTCCTTTGAGGGCGTTTCAAAATTCAACCGTATGCATCCCGAAACTATTTTGATGTATATGAAATTTCTGTTTATGAAATGAAATTTCGATGGAGTTACGTGACTTACGTCGGTTAAAACCTAGTGAGCAATTTGCTGTTTTTTATTAAGTAAAGAAACATTTTTCAGCGTATTGGTGAGAAAAATTGGCATCTTTGTAATATGAATGATAAACAATGAAAGTAACTCCCTACTACTAACCGTACTTCAGCGAGATGGGAGCGTAGAGGAAAGACCCTGGGTACGAGGTTGAGTGCTCGTCGCCTTTGATAAGATTTCCAAAAAAAACCGTGCGGTATATACAGTACAAATGTACAATTTCTCAATTTTAGAAATGCAAGAGGTTTACTGTACATGCCCAAGTGTTTACATGTTTGTTTTGTCTACCCATTAAGATTTAGTGGTATAACAGAAGAAAGCATGATTGGAGTGACTATGTCGTTACGTGATGTTCAATCTGTGTTGCTGAGTATGTTTTATGAAGATACTATACTATTAGGACATAGCTTGGAAAGTGATTTAAGGTCACTAAAAGTAAGTGTTATTGGATTATTGGATGAACCAGGGGCACTGAGCAGGCTTAAGCTTAGATGTACAGCTTATATAACCAGGGGGTTGCACATCTTCTAACAGAGGTCACAGTTATTGGCAAATGATTTTTCTTTTTTTTAAATACTGTAAAGGGAGTTTGATATATAATGAAGTTTTTTTCCAAATAGACTTGCATGTATTGTGCATTGGGTACAAGTATGCCATTTGGGCGTAACGTTTTATGTTGTTTTGGGAGGATGATATCAAGCTCTGCACAAAGTGAAAAGAAAACTCGTATTATTATTTATCTTGGAGGTCACCAACAGTGGTCCACTACATTTTAGAAGATAATAACCGAATGCAATTATTTAAATAACACAGTTTTAATAAGTAACGAGCTTGTTAACAAAAATATGATCTGTTTTCACTGTTTCTACAGATCATTCACAGCACCGTTGTAGATACTGCAATAGTATTTCCTCATCGTCTTGGACTACCTTACAAAAGAGCATTGAAAACATTAATGGCTGAATTTGCAAGGAAAATCATTCAGGACAGCGGTAGGTGTTAGTATAGATACGTATATATGTATATAAGTAATCCAGCTAGCTGGTGAAAGCATCACGTAGAATAACATTGATCAATTTGAAGGGTCAGCACCGGTCTGGGTGTCAGTTCTCCATAGCCTGAAAAAGAACAGCAGTTCTCAACGTTTCAAGCAAAAGAGGGTTAAGGAGTGTTTATGTGCAGCATGTGGCTTTATGGGCCCTGTAAGCGGGATAAATGTTGTATTTTGATGAGAAAATTCTATTCCGTTTGTCAAAACGATTCCCTCGCAATCCTAGCACAAAGCTAGCCTGGTTGCCGAGTGTTTTAACACAGATGCCGAGATATATACAGTATGGCTCTTGGCAACTCACCACATGATCGTAGCATTTTGTACATCTACAAGCAAAACATTAAGCTGTACAACAACAACAACAGCAACAAAACAACATCAACCACCGCAACAACGACGACGACAACAACAACAACAACAACAACAACAACAACAACAACAACAACAACAACAACAACAACAACAACAACAACAACAACCAACAACAACAACAACAACAACAACAAAGATTAACAGTGAATGTTAATTAATATGTACCCAAAAGCAGTAAGCATGCATGCATGCAGCTACTGTATATAAGGGGAGACGACAGGGGTTTTGCATGGAATGCATTTAGACATTTCAGAACCATCCTCAGAGATACGAAAAACCAGTTTCATATTAATCTGACACTGCAATCGACCAACGAAAAATTCGTTGGCTCGAGCGGGATTTGAACTCGCATCTTCGCGTATCTAGACCGCCGCTCTAAGCGTTAAGTCGTCACGAAAATATTTCGTGCACTTAAATTGGATAAGACTCGCTACCAATCCCCGTTGACTCGATAGCTCAATGGGTGGAGCGGCGGTCTAGATACCCGAAGATACGAGTTCAAATCCCGCTCGAGCCAACAAATTTTTCGTTGGTCGATTGCAGTGTCAGAATAATATGAAGCATTTAGACATGCTCGCCGTTTTTCTGTGACCAGATATCGTTTGATGTCAGAATTCCATAATGATTTTATCAGACCACAGTTTACACTCAGACCTCTACCTCATCCCCGGGGGTCTAAAGGCCTTTTTCATTACGGTCGCTTTGCCCGTGCGGGACAAGCAAACATTTTTGAACATGCGTTGTACCTGTCCACTTGACAGTTTTCAGCCGCTTTCGCCCTCGCTTGCACGCCATCAGTGAAAGTCGAACGACTTTGAACTTTCTGGGTGCACGCACGGACTAATTACACACGTGACTCGTACAAGTCGCTCGTCCTGCGCGAGCAAAGGGAGCAAAGTGACCGTAATATAAAGGGGCTTGGGAGAGAAAAGTTTTAATAATTGCCTAATAGTTTTATTCAAAACCGGTGGAAGGTATATTTTCAACATATCATGATGAATAACGTCCAGGATTTACAATGAATGTATTGTCTTTACAGAAGAGGGACATGACAGTTTAGAAGATGCTGTATCTTGCGTTGAGTTAATGATGTGGAGAATAAAAGAAGATATGAAAATAAAGGAACGAAAGAAATAATTGCAAGCACGGTTTAGCAAGACGAAGGATTTTGTATTTTGAGTTTTGTAATGTTTTAAACTGAACTAGGCGATGAGATTGAATGAGACAAAACTTATACTCACATGGTGTACATTTGATACAGTTTTGCATTAATAAAATGAATGTAGCTCCAAAGATTCTAGAGATATGTGGCTACAAATAAAAGTATGTAAAACAATATACGAGGTTTGTGTAGCAAATTCACACGTGCATGCAATCAAAAACAAGTTGCTATGCCCATGCAATGCATGCATGTGTGAAAACAAGTGGTTATATACACGCGTAAAAATTATGAGCCTGCTGTTTAACAGCATTGAACAATGTTGTGCGGCCCACATTGTTCACACTTGTTAACAATATTGAACAATATTGTTGAGCCTGAATCGGGTGTAACAATATTGTTCCACATTATTGACAACTGTGTGGGCCGCACAACATTGTTCAACCTTGTTTTCATCAATATTGCAACAACCTGATAGTTTTAGCTGTGTAGAAGCTTGCGGTAGGCTTCCCAGTACTGGCATAATTTATACTTGTATTTACCTTACTTGTATTAAAATTCGGGACTCATTTTCGCTCAGCTTTAAATTCCCGCGATTTAATTTCGCGCACCTTAATGAGACTTATTCGCGCAGCTTTAAATTCGAGCAAGTAATTTTCCGAAATTTTTCCGTGTTCGTTCTTTTTGGTGAATTTTAATACAAGTATAAAGGTAGAAATTTTTGGTTCGCTGAGCTTCATCATGGTTTAAAATCAACTTTCATCATTTTAATATAACGTAGAATTATTGGGCCAAGTACAATAATATATATGCTCTGGTTACGACCATGCAGTACAAACTTCCTAATTGGAACCCGACTCTTATCGGTTGATTCCAACCAATGTCGTGTTTACCAGATGTTTTAAAATGACTAAACTAAACTACTTGGAGGGAATGATATAACTTCTCAAAGGAACCCGTATTTAAAGTATTATTTAAAACATGAGCAGCAGTATGTTTGATCAGATAAAGATACGAGGCGAAGTCCGAAGCAGAGTATCTTTAGGTCTGATAAAACACGTACTGCGAATATTTTAAATTGCTTCAAAAACGATCGATCTAGTAAGTTCATTGGCGAAGTAATTTTCAAAAAATACGTTTTGTAAGTCGAGAAAATCAAAATTAAAGTTTATGTCAATCAAGGGAAATATCTATCACATATAAAGATACGCGATTATGATTCTATTTTTCTTTGTGTTTTCCTCATAAAGCCGGTTTCCACTAGGTGGAATTTTCCACGCGGAGCGAACTTTTTCTGGGTCTTTTCTAATCCGTTCCACCCGAGAAATCACAAGACAAAGAAAAATTGCGCTCTGCGCACAAAATTCCGCCTAGTTCGTAAACCGGCTGAAAGTTGACTTTATCGTGGATTCAGGATGATATGGTGCTGATGGTTTTACTCCTGAATTGTCAATGACTTTGATAACTTATAACTTCCATTTATGTTGCCATTTATGTCGATCATTTCGAGCCATATTGCATAAAAGTAAATTGCACTATCACGTGACACAGTTTTCATTGCGAACTGGAGATGCTCGCACATTATATGCAAGTTCAGGGATAAATACTTCATCATTGAGTGATGTAATGTCTCGACAATACAGTACGTACTGTATGCAATTAATATCTTACAGAAGTTGGGGAGGCTATTTGTAACACCAAATTCAAATTGCATGCATGCTTCAAAACTTCAAAGCGTATATAGTTGAATTAAAATTTCTGTAGTTACAGGCCGACTCCAAAAGTCATGTGAAACTAGCCATCTGAACCCTGCGTTTCTGGCTAACAACCCCAAAAATTCTTGGCTACCTCCTCATATATAAAATCCAGACATGGTTTACCAGACCTGACCATAAAATTTTGAGCATTTCTGTCCATGCGATGCATAACTGAGTTAGTGAAGCGTGACAAATTTAGGGTGTATAGCAGGTATCAGAGAGGTTAAGATTGACGTTTACGGCCGACCGGTACTGCAAACGGGAAACTTCAATTCGCGTTTGAAGGTAAGGTCTACAAGTTTCCGAAGGTTTCGACAGGTTTTTAGTCAATTCATTCTTCAGTTTTAATGCACAAAAAAATTGTCCTAACTTCGAACAGCTTACAGTTGATCTCAAAATACGACTTGAAGTGGCGGTTACCGGTCTGCCGTAAACGTCAATTATAACCTCACATGCCCTGCAATGTTACGTACTGATATCTGCTATATATTATTTCATATTTATCGACTGGACCTAGTAATTCGTACACATACAAATTGAAATGCTCTCTAAGACTAAGTATAAAATATATAGTATTTAAAGACTTTTACACATTACAGTATATATAAGCTAAGGATAAACTATTTAAAATGGCATTTTTCTACATAGTTATGGTAATAATTGAAGATGATGTACAGTCCAGTCTGCGCATGTGTGTATATGTACAGTACAGTACAGTACAGTATATGTGTACTGTACTGTACAGTACTGTATGAGTTAATCCGACATCTGACCATTCTGGTTTGGACCCATTCAGCCCTATAGCGCTCTCCCCTTGACGAGTAAAGGAGTATGGCGTGAGACAAAGTCAACTAATCAAGTAGGGCGCATTAGTGCACAATGCAACTTAATCTGTTAAAGATGATGTACAAGCGATCTTGCGTGATATGTTTTTTAAAACCTTCCATTTGTCGTGACGCTTGCGACAATGTCTGGCCCTACTTTATTCGGTCTAACGCCATGCAGACAATTTTACTCGTGAAGGGGGTGGCGCTGGTGCTCAATAGTCAAGCACTTTAACAAACATTTCGTTTTCTTAAACTTCTGTTTATTTAAATTTACTTCTTACGGTTTGCTAATTATTTGTCCAGTTAGAAGTTTTTTAAATATGCCTTCACCAAATATGTCCCTATATGTTGTCTCAAACATAACACTTCTACAGTTTCTAAAGAGGATTCCACATGGCACACATTTGTGTCTGAAGGATAAGTATAAGAAAGAATCTGGTTGGATAATATTAACGTTTTCAATAATGAGGCAGTCTTCTAAACCAGGAGTGCAGCTAATTGTCTTAGTATTAACAATAACTTGACCTGTTAAAGTAAGGAAATAAAAGTGTCAGGAAAATATTGAGTATTTCAGTAACAGTTATAGAACGCCGAAATCCTAGTTTAGCCTGCATGCATGCACTTCACTGTAATGTGTGAAGTATAGAATACGGTAATTTGCATGTATAGTAGGAGTAGCATCGAAAGAATCGAAGAATGATGATAAGGTCACATCACAGGATAGACGTGCGTTCTGGTAGATTGGACATTGCGCAACTAATCTTAGATCTAGCCTAGTTTCAGTGTTTCACCAAATTTTCAGTGAAGAGAGCGAGAAAAATGCTGATTACAAAAAATTAAAACGTTTATGTTCGAAGGGAAGTGGCAATATAATTTTTTATTTTCTCATTTGAAAGAACGTTTGAAACTATATATTAACTTCTTTTACCGAAATATTTTCACTTGAAGTAATGAGATGTCCGCCATCTTGGATACATTTTTGATCTTATTAACGGTAGTTTTGATGAGGGATTAACCAAAAAAAGTATTCGTTGCTGACCAAATATTGATTGGTAGATGTTTTAAAGGTTTTGAGTGATCTTGATATTTCGAAGGGCAGACAGAGTATAGTGTTTGTCTAGATAAAAATATTGTGTGACCCCAGTTGTAACGTGACATGCACATCTACAAGATGGTGGACATTTCATTCCTTTCAATCAAAATATTTGTAGAAGTAAGCAAGATATGAAAAAACGGTAAAAGAATATTATATATAGACTTAAAAGTTCTTTCAAATAAAAAATAAAAAAACTATTGCCATTTCCCTTTAAAGGCCTAAGGCATCTAAGGTTGGTTTACACTATTATAGTTTCTGTGATCAGAGTAGGAATCTTGCAAACGTAAATTCTAAGTTTTGAAAGATTTTGAACTTTACGTTTTGAAGTTTTGTCAGTTCCCCCAAACATTTCTTACAAATTTTCAAACGGTAACGGTGGTGTATGAAATTCAAATCTGAACCTCTCTCAGTAGTGAGATTCAGATTTGATCACCACTATCGCTACCATTAAGGTCACTGCAGTTTCAAGATCAGCAATAGAGTCTCCAGAAACTGTCAGGTTAGCGTCGTCAGCAAACAACCGAGGTTTTGTTTTATCCAGGCATTGAGGCAAATGGTTAATATATAATAGAAAAAACAGGGGCCCTTAAATAGAGCTTTGTGGTACGCCACATTTGATCAATTTATCTGATGAAACAGACCCTTGTATTTGGCATTTTTGGTTTCTATTTGAGAGATAGTATACGATTCTAGAAAAGGTAAAGCTTGCCCTTTTATTCCATAAGCCTCAATAATATTTGGTGATCAATAGTATCAAATGCTTTTCTCAAGTCAATTAAGACTACTAGGTTAAACATTTTCCGATCTAAATTCATATACCAATAATTTCTACAGTCCAGAAATGTTGTAGCTGTGGAGTGAAATTTACGCGAAAACCGAATTGACAATCGCTCAGAAGTCCAAATTTGGTTAAATAATTGTATAGTTGATCATAAAGAATTCGCTCCATAATTTTGCTAATGACGGGCAAAACTGAAATTGGTCTGTAATTTCCTGGCAGGTTTCGTTGGCTATTTTTATAGAGAGGTATTACTCTAGCCGTTGTGCATTCGTAAGAGGAAAGGGACAGGGCAATAGCGTGCAGATTGAAAATATATGTCAGTGAATCTGAAATAGCAGGTGCAGCTATTTTAATAATTCTACTAGAGATCTTATGAACGCCAGTGGATTTGTTGCTAGAACGACCATGCAAGAGATGGTAGACATTTCTGACAGTGACCGACCAACCATCGGATATGTAGTACTAAGCCAGTGAGAGGTCAAATCTGAACCTCTCCATAAACCCTTTGGGCGACCTTTTCACTTTATGAGGCCTAGTAATACTGTTACATTTAACTTAAATGACACTGATTTTATATAGCCAGGGTGTGCTCCTGTACTGCTAATGATAAAATTATATTATGAGGTCATACCTGGTAACTTCTCTGGGTTCACAACGTACAACCATAATCCAAAGAAAGGAAATGAATTCAACAAAGCCACCACACCATATAAGAATGATTGCACAAGTAAAACCAACAATCTAAGACTAGTGAAGACAATGTAATAAAGAAACACCGTAGGAAAAAGAAACAATAAGATTGTAAATAGCAAAGTTCCAATAAACAACCTATCCACATCATACTCAACAGAGTCAACTCTGCTACGTAGAAAATTCCATTTCTTTCCTGCAAATAGAAAGTGAAATACAAAAATACAGTAATGCTCAAAATACAGTGGGAAGTTTTAAAATTAAAAGTGGTCATGCAGCATGGGGGCGGGGGGCAACAATTTGATGCATGCAGACTTTGGAGGGTTAAATAATAAAGGGGGGGGGGGGTATCATTGACTACTTTTCCACCCCATGGTGCACAATATGCCAGCCAACCTTGGCAAGAGTGTGTCAATTTCATATGAAATAGATTCTTGCCAATTTCATATGAAATACATTCTGTCCCCCCTCCCCCGATACCACCAACTATCCCCTTCAATACTGTAGGGGGCTGTTTCTCTAGCACACTACTATTATAGCACCCCGGTGACGGGGTAGCAAATCTTCGAGTTAAGCCCTTCGATCGAGTTAAGCCCTTTGAGTTAAGCCCCGACCACGCCCTTTCGAGTTGAGCCCCGACCACGCCCATACCACATCCATTTCCGTTGAGGGCTTAACTCGAAGTACATAACTAAACTGGAGTTAGGAACTTCGAGTTAAGCCCTCTACAAAATAGGGGCTTAACTCAAACATTTTGTTCTTCGAGTTGAGCCCCAACGTTTGAAAGATGTAAACGAGTTACGGTTTATTTGATCCCAAACAAATTAAATTATCATTTGGATCACGTTTTGTTTAATCACGGTTCAATACGTTTTATTTCAGCCGACGTATTATATATAATAGGGACTTTAAGATGGACGTTTACGGCAAACTGCAAACGGCAAACTTCAAATCGTAATTTGAAGTTAACTGTTTGCCGTTCGAAGTTAGAGCAGCATGTGCATAAGAACTGGACTATGAATTCTAGCTACTTTTAGCTAATAAAGGAATAAAGATTGACCTTTTCTGCCGTAAAGGTCAATTAATCAAATTTTATACTGGCGTCCCAAAAAACACCGGACTCTGTTTGATTTCTGTAATTCATGTAACGCAAAAGCTATAAAAGCTATAACAATGAAATAAAGACCATTGCATTCATAATGGACTTAGATTTTGATTAGCAATTATAAGTGTTGTATTATGCTATTTTTTTGCATTTTCAAAAATAGTAGTTCAGTGTTCAAACATCAATAGTGCAGTCAATATTGCATGTAAATTCAAGTGCCATATATCAAAATCGAAGTTAGTCATTTCTGAATGCATTATCGCTTTTATAGCTTTTACGTTTCATGAAATCAAACAGCGTCCAGTTTTTTGGGACACCCGGTATATTAAGGTAGATTTGCATTTCGCAACTTGTGAGGCGATCGAAATTTTGCGACCGCTTTTCGTTTTGAAATGTGTACAGTCTAATGAAATCGTTCCATATAATGAAGACTTGAATAGTTGTAAGAACCATGTAATGTGACAGTGCATATTTCCATCGAAAGTGCATATTTCCACCGTTAAGAATTGGGTCTAAAACTATTGAAAATTAACTCTTTAAGTTTTACTATTTAGGACTTAAGTTGATGAATTGAACTTCAATAACATACCTGCGTATGCATAATTATCATAACCAGCCCTGAGCTCATTTTTAAATTAAAATGACACATTCGTGATTAATTATAATTTACAGAATATGTAGTTATAATTGTTAAATAATAAATATATTTATTTTGGTTGTATCTCGCACAATATTGCATGTAAATTTAAGTGTTTTATATATCAAAATCTAAGTTAGTCCATTATGAATGCAATGATCTTTAGCTTTTACGTTACATGAAATCAAACAGAGTCCGGTGTTTTTTGGGACACCGGTATAAAATTTGATAATATTTTAAGATTGACCTTTACAGCAGAAAAGGTCAATCTTTAGTCCTTTATTAGCTAAAAGTAGCTAATTCATAGTCCAATTTTTATGCACAAGTTGCTCTAACTTCGAACAGCTAACAGTCGACTTCAAATTACGAGTTGAAGTTTGCCGTTTGCGGTTAGAGATTAGCTGTAAACATCAATCTTGAAGTCCCTAATATAACCGTGATTGAACGAAACGCGATCCAAATGATAATTTGATTTGTTTGGGATCAGATTAACTGTAACTCGTCTTTCAAACGTTGGTGCTTAACTTGAAGAACAAAATATTTGACTTTGCTCGAGTTAAGCCCCTATTTTCTAGAGGGCTTAACTCGAAGTTCCTAACTCCAGTTATGTACTTCGAGTTAAGCCCTCAACGGAAATGGGTGTGGCATGGGCGTGGTCAGGGCTTAACTCAAAAGGGCGTGGTCGGGGCTTAACTCAATGGGCTTAACTCGAGGGGCTTAACTCGAAGATTTGCTACCCCCAGTGATGATGCATCCTGCTTTTGTCAATAGTTGCTTTCCATTAATGGATCAGTGTCCCCTGATCAGTACCTCCCCCATCAGTACTGCAGAGTTGAATATATAAGTATGTAACCCTCGAAACTTGGTCTGACAATATGCCATGACCAAGCCACATGTGTTTTGGCAGCTAAATCATTTGAAATGAAGAATTTTTCATTTTCAAGTATAATACCAGCAAATCTAACTGGGCTAGATCTTACTTACCAGTAAATAACCTGAGCAATGAAGCCAAGACATGAATTTCCAGACAAAAAAGTCTTGCAGCATAAATATAGAAGCAATAAATATGTACGGTTAGAAGTAACAATACGTCACATAACAAAGCAAGCAGGAATGTTACACCAAGACATCCAGCCAGTGTGCAGCATAGAATTATTTTTGGTAAATATGCCTCAACAAAATAAAGATAGTTTGTCCATAGATGTACATGATAGATGTAGAAATTTCCCAAGAATTGATTTAGTGGTATGTTTAATTTGAAACCAGCTGGTGCACCCATCAGCCATTTGAGCAGGCTTGATAAGTTTTCTGCAATATTGTATTTCTGACCAATTAGCCATGACGATATGTACAGACAATGCTGGTTCGAAAACACAAAATATATGACAAGAAACCCCAAAATAATGTCGATTAATAATGACATAACCAGGTTTCCATTAGTTATTGTCTTTGAATTAATATTAACTTGCTCATGGCTTCCCTGTCTGTTGACGAACATATTATAAATTTGATCAAATCGGTATGACAGTTGTTTTGCAACAAATAGATATTTAGGCAAATGGCTAAAGAATTGTTTTAGAATTGTTGGGAATTTTAGGCCAGGCCGCATGAAACTGAGTAACCATGAAATGGACACAAATAGCAGTTTGAAGACAGAACTTTTATGACTTTCATTTCTCCTAGTTTCATCTGCCATATGTGCTTGGTGACCTCTAGTTATTCCATTCAAAGTATGCCTCGATAGCTTTTCTTTTTTTCTAATAGTCTTATCTGAATCCACTGAACGTAACCAACTCAACTTGGAAAGGCTTAAATTCCGTTTTAGACAAACAATACGGACTTCACTTTCAGGCACATTCTCGATATTGCAATAGGGCGTTTGCCCAGAATGATCTGACTGTATGAGTACAAGCGATTTTCCACTGAATATTTCATTTATAGATATTACAAGAACACCAAATGATCTCATTTTCACTTCTTGTTTCAATATTTCAACCAATATTTCACGATCCACACTGTTACTGTTGCAAACAAACCCAAGTATAAATTTCGAATTTCGAGAGTCTATAATTGAGTCATTATCGAGAGTATTGTTCGGCATTTGTTTGAGCTTGTTTTCCTGCATGGGAACAACATCGTCCACATATATAATTTTATCCCCATTCCTATCGACATTTTCTTGACCATAAAGAATATTACATGATACAGATGGCGAAAAAGCAACATCTTTCACAAATATGACAGTCATTCGCGATTTCGCCGCCATCTTTGAACATAGAATTATATTTTTCTTTCATGAAGTACTCCTGATTCGGGTAGGGATAAAACACGGAAACGGAATTCCGGCATTGCGGAACGGAATAGGGGATAAAACGCGGAATTGCGGAAACGGAAAAGAGGTAAAACGCGGAATAGGGGATAAAACGCGGAAAAGGGATAAAACGCGGGAAAATGGATAGAACAGGATAAAACGCGGAATAAAGAGGGAAATTATTATAACAAACAGATCATTCGCCTGCAATAAGAATCTTGTATCATTTTAATTAAGTGTTTTGAGAAAATAACATTAATTAAAACTACATTTTTAAAACTTTGGCTAGAGTTAGGCTACATAGAAGTAGAATCAGGTTCTTCTTTTGGCAATGATTGCAGCAACGCTCCAATTAATTACGGATTACTAAAATATTACACAGTGTGTCAGTGTAACATCCCTCTTACAACTTGTCTCGCTATATGTACTCACTGAATGGCTTCCTATTATTTTTTGGCGCCAAACTGCCAACTCGCGGTTTCTATGCTATTTTTAACCATGATCTTTGCAATGCAATGCTGAAATTATCTTTTGCCTTTGGTCACTCTATTTCCACATGAATGTGATAGATGGATAGATAGTTTGTTTTTGTTTTTTTTTCAATACCTTGACTTGTAGTATATATACTAAAGCAGGGGGTGTAGGGGTGTAACACCCCCCCCTCCTCCTTCCCCCCACCACCATTCATCACATATTCGGCAAATGTCTGCTAGACTCGGCAAATGTCTGCTAGACTCGGCAAATTGTTTTCGGATTTATGAAGCCAGGAAATTTTTTTCGTGGTAAGCGAAAATTTTTAAGTGGCTCGGAATAAAAAATAATAGTTTTGTCAAAAAATATTACTAAATTTACCACAAATTACGGAAAAAGTTTAAAAAATCACGATATGTTTGAAAAAATGTTCGTATTTCGGGGAAAATTATGATTTGTTTATAATTTTTATGTGTGGAAAAAATTTTGTGACTCCCCAGCCATGGCCTTAATTTAGTTCCCTGGGGTACGCCGGCCAGAATTTCATCCCAACATGAGAAGATGTCGTTCACCAATTTAACTCTTTGCTTTCGGTCTCAGTTCCAATTTAAGATAAAGAGATTGATTCCATAGCTTTACACATCAGCAATTTGTGGTCGATAAGATCGATTGTTTTTCTATAATCCACAAAAATTACTCTTACTTCTGAACCCATAGCATCAGTTGGTTCGAGTCAATGTTCGAGTTGATATTAGAGCATGCGTAGTGGATGAAAATAGAATGCAACCATATACTGGTCTGATCGAATGTTAACAACTTTAATTTGGCATTTTACAAAAAATATAGGCAAGAAAAAACATACCAAAAACAGCAGGTTTCATATGTTCTTGTACAACAAACTCTTCAGCAATTTTTGATAGGGTAGGCGTAAGAGATATTGGTCTGAGATCTTTATTAAATTCTTCAATGGTCTGATTTTTGGGGAATGGAATGACGTTGGCTTTTTTCCACGTAGTAGGTAAAATTTGTTTTTGAAAGGACGAATTGATTAAATGCCATACTGATTCGGCGATCGAGTAAATGGCTAAAGGTTTTTAGAAACCATTGGAATATCGTCTGGACCAGATGCTTTGGACTCCTTAATATATTGTTCTTAATTTTTTTCAACGATTCTATGGTAACTCGAGGAACTTGATGGTTCATCACCTCAATTCTACTACTTGGGATAGTTTCGAGTAATTTTGCTGAGGCTCCAAAAACGCTGAGTTTACTGTTTATATCATTTCCTTTCTCTGTTGACTCTATTTCGGTACAATTTGAAAAGAGAAATTGTTTTCTTTCCAGGCTTAAAGGAGTGTCATCATTATTTCTCTTACGCACTGTTATTAATTTATTTGTATTAGTCGATCTTGGCCGTATATTTGGAGAAATGATGACTGTGAAATTAATGGTCAGAATTGAATGAAATTAATGAAATTAATGGTCGGTTTTTCTCGGGATTTTGATACAATTTAGCCAAATTAGTTAGAATCAAGTCTAAGCTGCACAAGAAGTCAAGAAGAAAGGGCATGTAGTAAAACACTGACTACCGGAACACCGGAACACCGCCGGAACACCACCGGAACACCACCTAACCCTAACCCCAACCCTAACCCTTAATCCTAACCCTAACCCCAACCCTAACCCCCAATCCTAACCCTATAACCCCAAACCCTAACCCCAAACAAAATGGTGGTGTTCCGGTGTTCCGGTGGTGTTCCGGTGTTCCGGTAGTCAGTGTTTTACTACATGCCAGAAGAAAGCAATCGTATTTTAGTCCGCAAATGGCGATTTTGTCGGATTCAAAGAAATCGTGCCATATTTAATTAATTAACTCCTTCTCATTTACATTGTCTTAGAGAGTTTGGACTAAGTCAGTGCCATTTTAGATCGATACCGTCTGTCGATTTGTAAATATTTACGGGGTACTGAACCTACCGTAAAAAGATAACATGTATGAACGTAGAGTACAAATGGTGAACTCAAATACTACATATTGTTTTGGTCAGAATTAAATTGTGATGTATACAAGAAAATTTAATGCAATATTGACTGAGCTGTTGAAGTTTTCAATTGATTTTTTTAATGACAAAAGTAATATAAAGTATTGACTATTCTAGTATTCTATACAGAATTAAGTCAGCCATTTCCGAATTTATTAAAACTTGTTAGAAAGCAATAATTGTTAAATAATTTTTAATTTAAATCAAACACGTTTTATCCCTTATTCCGTACCGTTCCGCTATGCCGGAATTCCGTTTCAGTGTTTTATCCCTTCCCTCGGTGATTCCGCCCGTCACATCACCCGTCACATGTCTCCAGCCGTACCGCGAAAGGGAAATTATAAAATAGCCTTTTAAAAACACGGTCGCTGATTGGTCAAAAGCTAAAAAAAACAGGGTTTCTCAGCCTTGCCTTTCTCAGCCGGTTTTGGCACTAGCGATTTTTTTCGCGCGAAGCGATATTTTGCTATTGAGTTAGAGCTCTCAGCTGCAACCATCTGGAACAAATTGCCCAAAGACAAAGGAATAACTTCGCTTCGCGCGAAAAAAATCGCTAGTGGAAAACCGACTTTAGGCTTTCCGTTGCGCGCTTACTATGCTTGATTCATAGGGGCACGAAGGGGTACTTGCGGTGCAAACTTGCGCGGTAACATCACAACTAGCTGACGTCACACCTAAGCCAGTTTTATCGGTTTTTTCGTTGGTGAAAGCTGCAGAACGGCTAGGGACTAGGCTGCGTGTTTCTATAATTACTCGATAGAAACACGGGAATTTTCGCGTGGGTTGCGTGGATTGCGCGGGAGTTTAAAAGACAAAATACAAACAATGTTTAATGTTGAAAAAAAAGTTGGAAAACGTCCGAAAACGCCGAAGAACCGTTACAAAAAAGACAACGCTTTGCTAACTTAGAAAGCGAATTGGGGAAGACCTACTCAGCTTGCTCGACACGGCCCAAGCACAAAGGGACCGGTCATTATTTATGGTGGGGGGTGGCACCGAAGAGAAATGTTTTTCGTGGCAAAAATTTTGCTGACCCAACCGTTAAAAAATCAAAAATTTGATTACCCAACCTCAAGTATCATTTAAAAAATAAATACCCACCCCTGGCCAAAAACATTACAAAAGGATGTCATTCAGTTGTCACACATGTCATTTACCACTCTGTGATACGAGTTTAATAACGTTCGGCTTGTGAAATTTACTGACTTTTCTGCAGTCTAAAGTTTCATGTTTGTCTGCACATTTACTTTCTTTGGAGACACCATTTGTCTCTCAATAAATCGGAAAATGATGAAGATAGTGACTCTGATTGATTCACATATTGTATTGACAGATGGCTGTTGACATTGAAGTTTTCAGTCTTCAATATTTGAGTGATTCATGCTTTGGAAATGACAATAAATTTCTATTACCCAACCTTTGAGTTGTTTCGTTTTTCATTTACCCAACCTTTTACTCACTCAAAATTTTGTTTACCCAACCCTTTTCTCTTCGGTGCCACCCCCCGCCATAAATAATGACCGGTCCCAAAGTACAAAGTATAATACAGCATACGTTTTATCTGTTTACCAAGGTAAAATATTTATCTTTATAATTTTAAAAAAATATTTCCTCGCGACGTTTTTAATGTTAATTTTAATTATGTTCAAACGTTTACTAACAGTGCTTTCTTTGCAAGCCTGTTGTTGATTGAATTATTGCTGCGGAGCGAGCGAGCCTGAAGCGAGCGAGCGTAGCAGCAGCCTAATATGTGCAGAGAGGGGGTTTTGAACTAAATCATATTTAGCGCTTGTGGTCGTGCGCGCTTTCTATGCGCAGAACACAAATTTTAAACTCGCTCGAGTCTTCGAATTTTTATCGAATTTCTAAAGCTTTTTCAAGTCTAATGTTACTCGTACGTTTGTTTTGGACTTTGGCCACTGTCAGTTCTATATTTTTATAAAGTTTTGGTTTCTTAGTGTGATAAATCTGTGTATATAGTCTATATAATGTGGTAAATGCGCCAAGCAGTAAACGGACTTGATATGAAATCTGATCTTAATTTACCTGTATGTCAATGAGACGCACATGTTTAATATCTGTCACCTCTGATTGCCTTTTAACCCCTTGTCTTTGCTACTTCATTTTGTGCTTGATATAATTTGTGCTGTTTACTGTAGTTCTATTTATTTAATTGCTTTTAATGCCCGCAGCAATCCCTACCTTGCAGGTACCCTAGTATACTTTAGTAATGTAAGCCTGATTAAGTGCTGTCTGTTGTTTCGACAGCTGTATACTTGTTTACTGCCATATGCTTTAATTATTCTTTACACGAACGTATAAGATAGAATTAATATTTGAATGAATGTAATTAAAATCAATAAATTTATATTTTTGATTGTTTTTACAGGCTATTAAATAAAGGAAATAGAAAACTTTTTTCAGTGTTCCTATAGAGTTATAGGACCACGCACTTCCACGCGTGTTTAACTCTATCTATTTTAAAATAACATTTGAGCTCCAGGGACACGCGTGCATGTCTGTAACACAAAACACAATTTCTAATCTTTGTGGCGGAACAAAGTACAATTTCCTTGTGGAAAACTGCACGAAATTGGGGAGTTGGTATATTACAAACACCGTTGTCGTTGACGTTCAGCTCCCCGTGCAATATAATCCGTCGGTCGGACCGACGATACCACCAGCCCAAACTACTGAGTTGGGTCACCTTCTATACTCCAAGATTCTTCTAAGTTGACTTTAGGGCACATTCCTTTAAATTAATACATGCACTGAAATCAACCGGGACTGGCGGCTTCCCATATAGGTCACGTCGTCCCATACTGATCTCGAGCTCAACATCATCACAGGACAAAAAACACTGAAACGAAATTGATTGAATCTTTAGGTATAATCATATAGTTGCCGAAATATTTTATGTATAGTTCACAAAAATGTGCAGAGTTTAGAGAATGCGACCTAGTTTGAGTTTTGATAAATATCTGTATACAGTTCAGTGAATTAGAAACTTTGCATTTTTGCGTATGTTTTTCTGCATGAATCATTGCATGAATATGCGCATGAGGAAAGCAATCCAAAGTCATAATTATGTCAGTTTAGTTTATTTGGACCGTGTCACCTCTGGTTTATTTACGACAGTTTAGACAGTTTCAGTTATTATATTATGTACATCAATTATTTTAATCAATGTTAACTAGAAGGATATACAAGAACAAGGTTACACGGTTAGCTTATCCTACCGGTACTGATTAATTGTCAACATCCCCTTTTTAAATATCAGGATTTTGAGTATAAGATGAACCGGTATGCTCATTCGACTTATTGTATGATATTGGTAACAGGTATATGGACTATATGCCAGCTCTTTATCGTGCAGTCATCAGAATCTGAACCATTTAAAAGGCGGAAATGTTAGTTTAAAGATAAAGAGCAGAGCCCAGCACTGTTTGGCTTTGTTTTTCTGTTCGGATTTAAAGTTATTTGCTGGGCTTTGCTCTTTATCTTTAAACTAACATTTAAAAGGCATACACACAATATTAAATATGCATAAATTGTTGAATTCCTTAGCAACGTCAACACTTATAATCTATATTTTGTCATTTAATCCCTGTAGTCATTATACCACCATAATAGTTTGATATGACATGGATACGATGTGCAATAACCATCGTACATGACTGACTGTCATGATTTTGCTTTGATATATACAGTTTAAGGTGCTCTATTTCTCAGATGTTTGTTTAGTTATGGGTACCGGTGCTTCCAAGACAAGAAAGAAGAACAAAGTGCGTCAAAATGCTATGGTTGTGGGCAGTTTACAAGTGAATGCTCAGCGAATAAGTCGATCTAAAGATGCCACACAAACAAATCCTACAGAACCAGAGGAGGAAACTAAACCTATTTCCTTGGTAGACACGTATGAAGTGAATGATTCACTTCTCTTCAAGGGTGCAACAAGTGACCAATTTGTACCATATTTTAAAGCTTGGCTTACCAGGGTAATTTTTATGTATTAAATGTTAATTTGAACTTTATCAAACGTTAACTTACATTATTTATGTGATTATCTGAATAACCTTTTAAGAGCATTAGGGATTTAAGCCCAATGAATACCTTAGAGTTTGATGAGGTAGTAGATGGGTGAATAAAAATCGTATCCTCATTCTTCACGACGGACGATATTTTTCGCATGTGGATTTTATCGTCTCAGCGGGCGTTTTGATTGATGAAACGATTCTTATCACATGTGGCGAATATATAATAATGTTTTGATAAACAAATTTGGATGACGTTGTCAAAACATCGTTGCTACCCAATTCAGAACTTCGGATAACCCACATGCTTAGTTACGACCGTTCAGTGCTATACACAATACGTTCAGTCCTAGTGCAACACTAGGTCCTCTGGCAGGAATTGAAGCTGCGGTCCTGCGATTCCGGTGCAGCGATCTAACCAACTGAGCTACAAAGGCCAGTTGTTGAGAACGAAAGTAACTAGGCATTAGAAATTTAGAATTATGTATAAGAGTTATTAACTCATTTAGATACCTAAAATAAAAATGTCTCAGAGAACAAATGACAAAAATCACGGCATTCATATATACAGTAGCACTCGTCAGAAGTACGAACTTTCAATTAATGTTACAAAGTCAAAGGCAATTTTTTTGTAAATGCAGGAAATACTCTTTCAAGGAGCTGACTTCGTCAAGGAAGAAGTTTGCATGCGTATTGCATTAATGCGAAGAGTTTTCTTTAAACGTTCTCATCTAGGTTGAAGCAGATGAACTTTGTTCTATTTGCTCCAAATTCAATGGCAAGAAAGTTTTTCCATGTCGTGTTTGCACCCGGGTATTTCATGAAGGCTGTTTACAGAAAACAAGGAAGTTAAATGATAAGGAATCCAAAGACGCGTTTTCAAGAGCAGGAACAGATACAGGATGGAGTTGTCATTACTGTGTATGGATATTTAAATGTTTTATTATTACTCTAGCCCCATAGGGACAGGGCCGTCGCTAAGAGAGGCGTGTTGGAGTTGTGACACCCTCCTAAAAACATCTTGTCGGCAAAACGAAGGATTTCCTCGGCGAGTTTTACATTGTTCGTCTAATAATCCGAATTTGACCTGTTCACACCCCCCCCCCACCCCACCCCACCCCAAAAAATTTGACCTGCCCCCACAAAATTTTAAATTTGTCAGCAAATACAATACCACCAGGCACCACCCCCTGTTTAAGTCTCTTCGCGACGGCCCTGCATAGGGATAAACATCCGCAGCGTGGTCTCCGATTCAAAATTTGCGTGTATTTCGCTATACCAGTGGCCAAGTATAATCACACCCTCAGCAGTTTATTTTGGATCGATCAAATCAAAATCTACAAAGTATTTTACAGATACCCTGAACCAACCTCCAAACTCGTACCCAGGGTTTTATCTCCGCTCCCATGAAACCCTGGGTACGAGGTTGCTGCATATCCGTAATTTTTTAGCTTTTTTAAGCATTATTTTTTTTCAACGGTTGAAAAAATCACTATACCCAGTGCCGGTGGATATAGCGGTATCCCGGCAGCCTTTGTACAACCGGTCCCAGGTAGATTAGTACCCATATGACTCGCAGCTCTTTATTGTTTTGGAGGAGCTGAGAAGAAAATTAGATATACTTTCTAATTTGAATAGAGGTTATGCATTTTTGCCTGTAATTTTAACAATTATGATAACGTGCGTGAAAAGTTGAAAACAGTCGTACTTTATACACCCTTTTCATAAATGGCTGCCGATTAAAAATTCTTTTATGTGCATATAAATTGGCCCAACTAGCCTCGTTTCTGGGTAGAAATTCCTTTGAAATCTTAACATGAGTACGAGGCTAGTTGGGCCAATTTATATGCACATAAAAGAATTTTTAATCGGCAGCCATTTATGAAAAGGGTGTAATAGTAATTTTCTTTCCCATATATAATGTATATTTAGTTTCTATATACTGTCGTCAATCACCATGAGAAATTTAACTTTCACTGGTGTGGCACCGGTTTGCACAATAACGTTTTCTATTTCGATGATTTCACAGGAAAATATCACACTTTTACTTTCTGATGATGAAATGCAAAATCTCATTGAATATTTTGACCAGTTTGACATAAACCAAGGTAAGTTCGCAACTTGTTATGTTCATGGTTTTATTGTCTTTTGTTCATGGTTCTGTTATTGTGATTACAACTCGTTGATTATAATCATGGCAGACACACAGATAGAAAAAGCAGAGTACATCAAAATTAGAAAATTATCAATTGAAAAGGAAAATCCAGGGACAGAAATATCAGATGAAGTGGAACAAGACATGGAACGTGAGGTCAGTGTGAGTTCGTAAAACTTATAAACAACGTTTTGAAACCAAACAAGCAAATTAGATAAGAACGGAAAAACACACAAATATAGGCAGACAGCAACGACAGACAAATGACTAATGTTAATTAAACCAATTATAATATGACAGATATTTGGTATCTTTGAAGACAATCCAACAATTAGTCAATTAAGGGACGGACCATTAGAAAAGTGATGGGGGGGGGGTAAATTTTTTTTGTTTGCAT
The DNA here is from genome assembly GCA_902702795.2 of Paramuricea clavata. Classification (NCBI taxonomy): domain Eukaryota; kingdom Metazoa; phylum Cnidaria; class Anthozoa; order Malacalcyonacea; family Plexauridae; genus Paramuricea; species Paramuricea clavata. Next base: position 24,294 of record CACRXK020005121.1, read on the forward strand.
TTTTTTTCCAGGTTGTCAGCTGTGTATGCATGTTTTTTTTAAATATGTCTTCTCGCATGCAATTTTTTTTCCAATACAACTATACAGATGTTAACGAAACTGTTCTCTTGACAAAAAATATCCCTTTAATACACACTGCAAAATTATATCTTTAAGCACCATATATGGACAAGTTTTCTAGGGGTCCAGAGCATGCTCACCCGGAAAATTTTTGAATCTAAATTCTCTGAAATACCATTTCCCGGACTTTGGGGAGAGATTTTACAGAATTCTGATGGTCAGAAAACGCCATTGTAACATATCAGAGGCCCTTGGCCAATGTTTTTGCTCTATAGCCTGAGCCTGGGGCCCCCCATTTGCGGGCCCATTGGGGTTGGTGGCCCCCGGATTCTCCCAGTCCGAGCCCATAGTAGTTACGCCACTGAGGACAGTGGCAGTGTGAATGAGAATTAATTAGTAAATACAATAGAAAATATTTTGATAGTATATAATAAAACTACATAAGAGTTACTGTTAATATTGAAAGAAATTGCATATTAATATATTATATATTTTGATATATTTATATTCTGAAATATTCCAAAGATTTAGTTCAATTTTGTCTGATGTGCATTTAAAATTAAAGTTCTATTGTTGTTCTGTTTGTAATTTTTTTTTTAAACAAGTCTGTTTGCATGTATTTTTTTTCAAACCTTTTTTTGTTTGCATCGATTTTTTTTCTGTTTTTTCCCCACCCTCCCCATCACTTTTCTAATGGTCCGTCCCTAAGAAGAGAAGCAAACTTTGTTTTGGTTAAGGATTGTACGTAGGAACACTGTAATTAGAATCCACTATTATTAGAATCGCTCTTTTATCTATGCTCGAACGGTCTGTGCAGTGTAATAATAATAATAGCTTTGCAATCCTAAATCCAAACAGTGGAATCCAGAATCCAAACATCGGACAATCCTTATCCTGGGCCAATTTTCTGGAATCCGGAATCCACGCCCGATCTGGAATTGAGAATCCAAGTAGTGGAATCCAAGCAGTGGAATCCGGAATCCAAAGAGAGGAATCCGGAATCCAGGGATCGGAGTGGAATCCGAAATCCTAGGCGTGCATGGATTACTTTACATTGGCCGAGTAACACCACAAATCTGCAGATGGATAGGGATTCAACCACAGAAATAATAGACATGTCTATTATTTCTGTAGTAAATATTGTTTCCCCCGTAAAATTGTATGAAATAATATATTCTCTCGTGTTGATATTATAACTTTTATTATTACGCCCGATATAAATACTTATTTCTAGTGTACCCGTTCGTACAATCTTCTCGTCTCTCGTCCCTTCACTGTTCGTTTTCTCAATAATAATGTTTACAAAATCTCAAGTAGAATCTATTATCTTAAAAAAGTATACGCGTCTCGCCATGTCTCGTCTCGCTCACTGTTTCGCTTTGTTTTGGTTTTTTTTATTGACAGTTCTTAACTAAAGTTATTATTATTGCGTGACGTCAGTCTACGACATTTCTATGGATTCAACCCTTTGAAAAATACAAGTAAAACTTTGGTTGGGGACGGGTCATTATTTATGGTGGGGGGTGGCACCGAAGAGAAATGTTTTTTGTGCCAAAAATTTTGCTGACCCAACAATTAAAATATCAAAAATTTGATTACCCAACCTCAAATATCATTTAAAAAATAAATACCCACCCCTGGCCAAAAACGTTAGAAAAGGATGTCATTCAGTTGTCACATATGTCCTTTACCACTTCTGTAATACGAGTTTGATAACGTTCGGCTTGTGAAATTTACTGACTTTTCTGCAGTCTAAAGCTTCATGTTGTCTGCACATTTACTTTCTTTGGAGACACCATTTGTCTCCCAACAAAACGGAAAATCATCAAGATAGTGACTCTGATTGATTGATTGACATATTATATTGACATATTATATTACATTGCAGTTTTCAGTCTTCGATATTTGAGTGAGTCATGCTTTGGAAATGACAATAAATTTTTATTACCCAACCTTTGAGTTGTTTCCTTTTTCATTTACCCAACCTTTTACTTACTCAAAATTTTGTTTACCCAACCCTTTTCTCTTCGGTGCCACCCCCCGCCATAAATAATGACCCCTCCCTTAGTAGGATTCCGACGAAGGACTTTTGCTCGAAACGTCGAAGTTCTTGTATTTTTCAGGTAGTTCAATCCCTTTCCATCTGCAGTTTTCTGGTCTTTTATATATTGGGCCTTCTGTGAGATAAAGGCGCAAGAGAGAAGCCCTTAAGCGATGACGTCACACGAAACTCCCAGAGGCATAGAATAAGAAATGAATAGAAGGGCAACTGAATGTCGGATCCTTTGAAGTCGGTGTCCTCGCGCATGTCGTGTCGCGCATGCCGGAAATACGACGGCGGCCATTAATCTGGCCAGTAACTTGCAGCTGGAATCGATATAAAATATATGGAGTGAGAGCTGTGATTTGTTTTAAAATTGACATTTTGAGGATATTTGCTTATAAAATTAGATTTTAAAACCAAAACACCCAAGAGGAAGGTAAGTAGTTTGTATTTATTCATTTATTGGTCAAATAAAACATTTAATCGAGGTATTTATCAGCTACAAATATTACTATTAAATATGGAGTTGACGAACATTTATATATACAGTACACGATACAGACTATGTTTATAGGTTTTAAACTAGTGAATCGTTGTTAATCTTTGCAACTATCGTACATATCATATTTTTTTTATTTTTCGGGTTGTCTTGGTCTTTAAAGCTAGTGTGAATACGTTTTTTTTTGTTCAGATGTTGCAGTAATATCATATAGATTTGAGCATTTTGAGGGTTTTCATCCAGAGCAGAGCTGCTTTTTATGCACACGTGGTCACTTCCATGTGTTTATAGCTGTTTTTCGTGTACAAGTTTGATTGAATTTAATGTATTTTTTTGTTTTTATAGAAGTGGCAAAGTCACTATCACAGAATAGGAAGTGAAGGTGGTCAGTATGGTGCCAGCACAGTCATATTGATTCAATTGGATTTGTCTGAAAGAACCTTGGAACTGTTTCAAATATTACTAACATTCAAAGATACCTTTTGAACATTGGCTACAAGCTGATTTTATCTTGCATAGGAACTACTTAGTTCTGTACTTTATATTGTTATAAACAAACTTTCAACAAGTCCCAATTGGTATTTTAATAAGCACAAGTGTACGAGTCTAAAACAAGTCTGATTTGTTGCAATAGTTCAAATGTTGCATATATTCAGTGGTGGACACTAGGGGGCCAGGTGGGCAATACCTCCCCCCCCCCCAATAATTTCCGTAGACCTTTGACCATTTGTGGCTTAATAACTGTGTATAACAAAGCTGTGACATTTTTTGACCATGAAAGCATGGTACTGTAGGTTATAAAACTATATGTAATATTGCATGAAATTTAAAGCAAAAAAGTTTATAAATTAAGATCTCCAGGAACAAAAGGAATATATTATATGAAACCATTCTACATTGAGAGCTGTTCATAAGAGTTGGGCTGGCCTGGTAAACCAGGTTAGCTTGCCTTCATACACTAGTGGAGGCAGGCTAGCCTGGCAAGCATTATGCAGAAATTGCAATATAATTTTGGATAGCTTTCTACATTCTTAGATTTATAGGTGTCTGAATGGCAAAATAAAGCATGTATCCACATTTGAATACAAACTTGAAATGGGGGTACCTAAGTAGCCTGGTCCATTTTGTAATGCCAGCACATCTCATATGGAACAGCCCCATATATTTGGTGTCCACATCTTGCATAATGTAATAATACTAGGAGAGAAATGAAAGAGTATTCAACATATTTTTGTAAAAAAATTTAATGTTTCTGCACTGCCATTCTGGCATACATATATTATATTACAAAGACAACACAATATGATCTGGCATACATATATTATATTACAAAGACAACACAATATGATCCAATCATTCATTGACAAATTGGTCTTCAAGAGAGTAAAACTTGTGTACTTGTTGCCAAGGCTTGAGCACGTCCAGAAGGCAGAAATTAAACTAAATGAAACAAAAATTATGACATGGATAATACTGTGTTATAGAAGGGCCACATTGCCAGCTTGACCTAGTCATGCTAGAGGCCTAAATTGCCCAGCATGGAAAGAAAAGGCTGTCCAGTTTTGTGCACAAATCAGTGATTTGCGTACACAACAGCTTATATTGCTGTCGAATCTTTTGGCACAAAAACGATACACAATTCCTAGAGCCTAGACTCACTGCCGTCCGGTGCAGAGGAATTGTACATTCCATACACTCAGGCAAATTGATATGTTGCCTGTGTCAGTGATTGTCAGGCATGGATGAAGTGTAAACATGGTCATAACTTGATGTTTGTGGTGTTACTCTGCGTGTGCATCCACACCGGGACAAACTAAAAAGTTTGCCTGACTATGGTGGGAATCGAACCTGTGACCTTAATGGGATACCAGTCCAATGCTCAACCAACTGAACTACTAGGTTAAGTCAGTTCGAGTTGGTGATATTTTGGGACTGAGTGTGGTTCCTTCGATATCAATGTATTCTAAGACATGATACTTTTTGTGTGTATTAGTGTTATATACTTAGGTGACCTCATAGCTCAGTTGGTAGAGCATTGGAGTGATAACCCAAAGGTCGTGGGTTAGATTCCCACCATGTCTGACCATGGTCAGGCAAACTTTTCAGTTTGCCCAGTGTGGATGCATACTCAGAGTAACACCACAAACATCATATTCACCAGAGTACATAACAACAAAAAGTAAGGTGACTCAGTCTCTATATTTTAATTATATTTATAGCCTTGATAATTATAACATAAAAGAACAACAATTTATGACTTTT
>CACRXK020005122.1:0-29158 GCA_902702795.2 Paramuricea clavata
TTAGGGTTTGTAATCCAAGTGAGAATATATACATTTTAAGACCTAACCAGGAACGGCTGCGAAAAATGCAGCACAAGGTCCTCTGGTAGGAATTGAACCTACGGCCCTGCGATTCCGGTGCAGCGCTCTAACCAACTGAGCTACAGAGGCCAGCTGTTGAGCTTTAACCGTAAGTTCATGTATATTTAGGTAATCGGGTGTGCGGGTTGTGATAAGGTGGACTTCAATAATTTAGATTCTTGCACTTCACTTGGTGGAATTAATATTAGAATGTTAGGGTTTGTAATCCAAATGAGAATATATACATCTTAAGACCTAACAACGAACGACTGCGAAAAATGCAGCACAAGGTCCTCTGGTAGGAATTGAACCTACGGCCCTGCAATTCCGGTGCAGCGCTCTAACCAACTGAGCTACAGATGCCAGCTGTTGAGCTTTAACCGTAAGTTCATGTATATTTAGGTAATCGGGTGTGCGGGTTGTGATAAAGTGGACTTCAATAATTTGGATTCTTGCACTTCACTTGGTGGAATTAATATTAGAATGTTAGGGTTTGTAATCCAAATGAGAATATATACATTTTAAGACCTAACAAGGAACGACTGCGAAAAATACAGCACAAGGTCCTCTGGTAGGAATTGAACCTACGGCCCTGCGATTCCGGTGCAGCGCTCTAACCAACTGAGCTACAGAGGCCAGCTGTTGAGCTTTAACCGTAAGTTCATGTATATTTAGGTAATCGGGTGTGCGGGTTGTGATAAGGTGGACTTCAATAATTTGGATTCTTGCACTTCACTTGGTGGAATTAATATTAGAATGTTAGGGTTTGTAATCCAAATGAGAATATATACATTTTAAGACCTAACAAGGAACGACTGCGAAAAATGCAGCACAAGGTCCTCTAGCTGGTAGGAATTGAACCTACGGCCCTGCAATTCCGGTGCAGCGCTCTAACCAACTGAGCTACAGATGCCAGCTGTTGAGCTTTAACCGTAAGTTCATGTATATTTAGGTAATCGGGTTTGCGGGTTGTGATAAGGTGGACTTCAATAATTTGGATTCTTGCACTTCACTTGGTGGAATTAATATTAGAATGTTAGGGTTTGTAATCCAAGTGAGGATATATACATTTTAAGACCTAACCAGGAACGACTGCGAAAAATGCAGCACAAGGTCCTCTGGTAGGAATTGAACCTACGGCCCTACGACTCTGGTGCAGCGCTCTAACCAACTGAGCTACAGAGGCCAGCTGTTGAGCTTTAACCGTAAGTTCATGTATATTTAGGTAATCGGGTGTGCGGGTTGTGATAAGGTGGACTTCAATAATTTGGATTCTTGCACTTCACTTGGTGGAATTAATATTAGAATGTTAGGGTTTGTAATCCAAGTGAGAATATATACATTTTAAGACCTAACCAGGAACGACTGCGAAAAATGCAGCACAAAGTCCTCTGGTAGGAATTGAACCTACGGCCCTGCGATTCCGGTGCAGCGCTCTAACCAACTGAGCTACAGAGGCCAGCTGTTGAGCTTTAACAGTAAGTTCATATATATTTAGGTATTCGGGTGTGCGGGTTATGATAAAGTGGACTTCAATAATTTGGATTCTTGCACTTCATTTGGTGGAATTAAAATTAGAATGTTAGGGTTTGTAATCCAAGTGAGAATATATACATTTGTATATTCTCACTTGGATTACAAACTATTCTCATTTGGATTACAAAATATATACACAAAATATATACATGTACACTGTAAATCTGGGAGTGTTACCACAACACCGAAATCGGTGTAAATTCTTGCAGCTGTGTGGACACCGATTTAGTGTTTACTTACACTCATTTTGGTGTTAAAATACACCTTTTCAGTGTTAAATAGATCCAGCTGTGTGAACACCGAATTGGTGTAAATCTACACTATGAGTGTAAAATAACACCTCCGAAGATCTTTTCACACTCTTTTGGTGTAAATAGCTTGCAGCTGTGTGAACACCGAATTGGTGTAAATCTACACTACGAGTGTAAAATAACACCTCCGAAGATCTTTTCACACTCTTTTGGTGTAAATAGCTTGCAGCTGTGTGGACACCGATTTGGTGTAAATCTACACTACGAGCGTAAAATAACACCTCAGAAGATCTGCTTACACTGTTTTGGTGTAAATAGCTTGCAGCTGTGTGAACACCGATTTGGTGTAAATCTACACTACGAGCGTAAAATAACACCTCCGAAAGTATTTTTACACTGTTTTGGTGTAAATATCTTGCAGCTGCGTGGACACCGATTTCGTGTGAATCTACACTACGAGCGTAAAATAACACCTCCGAAGATATTTTTACACTGTTTTGGTGTAAATAGCTTGCAGCTGTGTGGACACCGACTTCGTGTAAATCTACACTACGAGCGTAAAATAACACCTCCGAAGATATTTTTACACTGTTTTGGTGTAAATAGCTTGCAGCTGTGTGGACACCGATTTCGTGTAAATCTACACTACGAGCGTAAAATAACATTTCTGAAGATATTTTTACGCTGTTTTGGTGTAAAGCACCTTGCAGCTGTGTGGACACCAACTGGTGTTAATCTACACTACGAGCATAAATTAACACCTCCAAAGGTCTTTTTACACTGCATTACGTACTTACTGAATACAGCTACTGTACTGATACGGTTTGTGATGTAAATGTACATCCAATTGATGTCTAAAGTAGCTATATTCAATATAAACTTAATGCAATGTAAAAATACCTTTTGCTGCTTAAGAATGCTGCTTAAGATTGTAAGTTATTAACTCAATTTAACTGAATTACTAAGTTAAAACAATGAAGAGAATAGAAAGTACAAATGTAAATTATATATTTTTAGAGTTTAAAACTATAGTCTATGTTACATATTTCGATTCAGTTGAATCATTTCAACATAGTTTATATCAGTCACAATCCAAATTAAAGTTCATATTACCAGTACAGGTGATTTGAAACCAATAGAATCTTTGCTGAATGGCACTTTGACACAGTCGAAGAACACATCACTATATTGTAGCGCACAAAATCTACAAAGGTTTTGGTGTGCAACTGTCCTTCGTTAAACATTAATGGCCAGCACGTTCCCTTGAAAGATAATTATTTTGCATTAGAGATTATTATAAAGAGTGCACTGTACCTTTTATGGATTTATGAGAAAGTATCAAACAACTTATAGAACAAACCCAATCTAATTTTTTGTTGGTGACATGTCAGAATAAATATATGAGATTTGGGTAGAAAGTCTGGCTAAACTGTCAACAAGTAACACTTTTTAGGGCAAGTCGAGTGGTTTAGGGCATACTATGATTTAACAACAAGGCACATTGGCAGAGAGACCGTTTAAAACCAATTAACCAGAGGAGTAAACTTTGCTGGGATTAACATTTTTAGTCACAGTAAATAATAAACATAGTACATGTATATTTGGGCACTTTAAGTTTAATTCACTGTGAAGTTCTTTTGTATCATTTCAAATCAATATATTATAACAGAGCCTGAAATAATTTTAAAATTTGTCCGGAAAAACTTCCGATCAAAACGAAATTTGACCGGAAATTTGCAAAATTGACCGTAATTTTTTTTAGTTTAGTTTGACCAATTCCACCTAGTGAATAATAATTTAATCACGCCCGCCGACACTGTTTTTATCTTGACCCGACAACACCACGCTGTAAACCACCATCTTGTTTATTGGGCTCGTGAACTATACTTTCCAGTTGATTACTTTATATTAGCCTAATATAGATAATCCAAACTTACAGATGGTACTCACTGTGCTGAGCGCCGACTCGATCATTAAGAAAACATTTTTCTTTTTCTCAAAATTTGGCCGGACAAAATTTCCGATCATTTCAGCATTTGGTCGGAAAAATCGGAATTTGGTCGGAAAACCGCCGGCCGCCGACCGTTATTTCAGGCTCTGTTATAAAAAGCATCACTTTATAAACAGTTTATATCTTAATTGTGTAAACGTTCTCTGGTTAAAAGATTTATATATTACAAGCTTTCGACTGCCAGTCTGCAGTCTTCGACAGGTCTCCATCTGCAAACTGGCAGTCAAACGCTTGTAATAAATAAATCTTTTTAACCAGAGAATCCTGGTTTCGCTTCCAACATTTTTAAAGTTTATATCTTATTTTATATATCCTACACATATTTTATAATCACTCTATATCCAGTATTTGGCCGGATAAATAATCTGGTAGGATATTTTCCATCCGTTCGGCATATATGGTATTCGGTGCATCTATCAGGTGCATCCCTAATGCACAATAATTTCATTCTCATAGTAGCGGCAGGGAAATAATTAACACACAACTCTAAAGTTGCAATGACATACAATATGAACTGAAGCACATTTAAATTCAACCAGTTCTAGCTTGCTGTGTGTCTCAGGGTCTGTTATACAATGCCAGCTTTTCCCTTTCAGAACATGCCCTCCTGTGCCAATTTGTCTACAGTCCAAGTGAAATTTGTAGATAATCCTAACTAATTACCCAAAAACCTCATTAGCCTAAGTCAATATTTTTATTAAAATTATACACTTGTCTTTTTTAAACTTTTTTCTCAGTCACAATGAGGGCTACCTTGAGGAAATACCTGGTTGCCAGATAAAACAATTGGTCACAATTGTTCACCTGGCATTTGGTCATTTCTAGGGCTGCACCAGATAGACATTTTTGCCATCCAGCCAGATTTCAGCTATGTCGGATAGTTGAAAGAAAGATATCCGCATTATCCAGCTGAATACTGGATACTGTTGATATAAAGGTTTAGACTTTCATTTAAGATAAATAATTAGTTTAATTGATTATAAAATCAGGGTGTTTATAATACTTTGACTTGAAAAGATACTTGAAATCATAGGAAATAACTTCATTCTAAACATGGGTATTGCCAAAGCCTTGCCCACAAAGTTCAAATCCAGTATCTGCCAATATACTGGATAGTAAGATTATCTCACTATCTGCTGATAGAGGGAGGGGGAAATTGCCCTGGGCCCCAAGCTTTAAAAGGGCCCCAACTTGAGAGCCTAAAATTGAGTAGGTCCTTTAAATTAATAAGAGCATTTTTGAAATTGAGGGCCACTTACAGTAGCTCCACATGCAGTCTAGCTACGGTCTAGTCATCGGGCCCCCAGAGAAGATTTGCCCAGGGCCCTGCAAATTATCTCGGCAGCCCTGAGCCTGGATATGATATCCGGTATATAGTCATTTCAAACCTTTGTCCAAGCACAGGTAGATTCACTCAGTAAGAATGTCATTTTATCTGTTCCGTACGGCGGTACATTTTCAGAGGGCAATGTAAACAGCTCTTATATGGCAATAAAGACAGGTGCTTTGAGCTGACCTGCCTGAAAAGTCTCAAGTAAACATGGATGAAATTGTACTTGGTTGTTGGTAGTACAACACTATGTACAATGAACTCTGGTATCTGGGCTACCTCGGTTCCATATAAACACACAACTTGACCAGGGCCGTAGCTAGACCGATAATTGGGGGGGGGGGTATATTCATATATTCGTGTTCTGCCCAGACGGATTTCTTTTGAAAGCGGTTGTTTTTACGGTATGTGAACATGAATATATGAATATACACCACCCCAATTATTGCGTCTCGCTACGGCCCTGAACTTGATTCATAAGTCATAAACATTTACTAATTATGGCATTATGCCATGTTAGTGTCTGCATAGTACTTAGCATATTGGGATATTTCTTCAGGGCAATCAGGGGATCATATATAATTTTTGAGCTTGGAATTCCTCAGAGGTATAACTATGACAAACATGATGTTTGTGATGTTACTCTGAGTGTATATCCACACCGAGCAAGCTTGAAAATATGCCTGGCCACGGTGGGAATCGAACCTAGAACCTTTGGAATACTAGCCCAATGTACCAACACAGAAACAATTATGAAAAATATATATCCTGGATGACTTTTTCTGTGTCGGTGTAATGTACTCAGGTGAATATGATGCTTGTGGTGCTGCTCTGAGTGTATATCCACACCGGGTAAGCTTGAAAAATATGCCTGGCCACGGTGGGAAGTGAACCTATGACATTAATTGGAATACTAGCCCAATGCTCTGCCAAACGAGCTACGCGGTCAGGATATACACTCAGAGAAACATCACAAGCATCATATTCACCTATAATCATGATCACTTGATTACATTGATATTGAAAGAACTAGATTCTGTTCCGAAATATCACATACCGGTACTCGAACCGACCTGACCGCGTAGCTCAGTTGGCAGAGCATTGGGCTAGTATTCCAAAGATCGTAGGTTCGATTCCCACCGTGGCCAGGCATATTTTTCAAGCTTGCCCGGTGTGGATATACACTCAGAGTAACATCACAAGCATCATATATCCTGAATGTATTCAGGGAATTCAGCAATATGTATATTTGGGGGTTGTCTGGAATCTATTGATAGGCACAATATAAATATTAAACACAGAGGAGGAATTATTCTCCTCTCATACAAAGCTATAGAACTTGCTTTGGTGTTTATATCAATATTAGCTAAATGAATCAATATTGATACCGTCTCAATACATTAAACTATATTCATACCTTCTTGTAGCCTGTAGTATTCTAGTTTGTTGTCGTTACATTTACAGGTATCATGATTTCGACATTTCGACTTGCTTGGAGCACATATTATGACAATATTTATTGCTTGGAATTATAATCTGTAAATACAAAGCAATATCACTAAGTTTTAATGTATTTTAGTAACAATATATTGTTGAACCCAATACAAAATACAAATGCGACCAACGGCACGGCGGTTAAAAATATACCTGAATACAGCTATTTATGGCACATATTTACACACGAAACTTCAAAATATTGACATAGTTTAACACTTACATTTAAGATTATTGTGTGGATCTTCAAAAATTGGAGTATTTCTTCATATTTTCGTAAATATTTTAAGAAAACTTGGCCATATAATATTTATCAACCAGCGTTATAAAATTTCCAAAGGACGCGCTCGAAATGTGTCCCGCTAAGCCTTCTGGGAGCCCATATATGGCAACGCGATTGACTGAAGGCACTGATCTCAATCATGTGAACAATCCAGTGCAAATTAAAGTGTATTGCGGTTTTTTGACAGAAACTTTTAATTCTAATTTCTATCTTCAAAATTCTAGCTGTCTTATTATATCTTGCTTAAACGACAATAATCAAAGCATTTACGACGCAATATAAGCTCCACACCTAATTTTACGAATTTTAGTTATCACGGCTGTCTGACTGTACGTAGGAGATCTACCGCTCTGGAGACTACAGTTACGAATCCGCCCCCGTAGAAATTTTGCTAGATTGGATATAAATAATTATGAAATAAACCAAGACGAATTCCACGTAAACTGCTACGAGTACTATAAACTCAGTTTCAGGCCAATTAAATTCGATAAAATGACTCAGGGCCTCTTTTAACATATAGACTGCAGACATGTCCCCCTCCACCAGCCCTCTTAGTGGCCCCTCCAGTCAGTAATTTTGTCCCCCCTTCCCCAGTGCAAGGTCCCTAAAAACTATCTGCAGAAGGTGGTCAACCAGCAATTGTATATCAAAGTGAGAAAATGAAGTCGTAAGCTGTTAACATTTCTGAATTTGACCATCATCTGCAGGTCCGTAACTAGCTATGAGTCAACCGAGTTAGTTGCATGCCTCGGTAGGAATTTTGGGGACTGAAATTTAAACATCGCCAGAAACCTAAACCATGGCTGAAATAATTTGCTCGTGGAAAAAGGCATGAAATGGCATTTTAGGTTCTAGTTAAGTTTTTCCAAGCAAAGATACTCCAAAGAGACCACCCCATCGTGCTCTTCAGTGACACTGAGAAACGAATGCGTCGATATCAAGTACCCCAATGATAATACTATACCACGCACATTTTCATTACCGCCATCGTCACATCATGTTGCCTTATTGGGGGACTGGATTACATTTGGGAGATTGTAAAATTGCAGTAATTATGTCACTGTTTATAAAGTTAATTTCTTGTTTGAACACTCCTCAAGATGCTGGAAATAGCCTATCTGAGCTTCAAATTCTGGTGTATGTTTACACTTTACACTATCATGGTGTTATCACATACACCAGAATTAGCTAGGTACATTTACACCGTTTGAGGGTATGTTTACAGCATAATAGGTGTTAATACTTCGTTTAATTTTCTACTTTACACCAGATCAGTGTAAGTATCATCTTAAAATCGTCTAGTGTAATTATACACCAGGTTCAGTGTAGATTTGCACGACGTAAGCATTCATGTTTTTTACATCATACCGGTGTATATTTACACAATCATGGTGTTATCTCATACACAAGAATAGGCTAAATTTACACCGTTTGAGGGTAAATTTACACCATAAAAGGTTGTAATACTTCGGTTTCTACTTTACACTTGATCAGTGTATCTTAAAATAGTCTTAGTGTAATTATACACCAGGTTCAGTGTAGATTTACACTAAGTAACCATTCATAATTTTTACGCCACTCCGGTGTATATTTACACTATCATGGTGTTATCCCATACACAAGAATTGGGTAAATTTACACTTGTTAAGGGTAAATTTACACTGCAATAATAGTTAATACATTAGTTTCTACTTCACCTCAGCTCCGTGTATTTTAACGCGTTCTAGGTGTAATGATACACCAGGAAAAGTGTAAATTTACACTTCGCAAGTGTTGGTATACTTTACACCGAATAAGTGTATATTTACACTATCGCAAGGTGTAAATTAACAGGGAAAGAGGTAATGTTACACCGTTCTAATGTAAATCTACACCGAATTAGGTGTAAATAGAATATTTTCTACTTTACACCTAGTAAGTGTTACCGAGACACTAAAATAGTGTAAAGTTACACTGTGGAAGTGTAATGTTACACTCAAACGGTGTTTAATTCCACATTACACCTAATTAGTGTAATGTTACAACTTTTTGGTGTTGCCGCAACACCGCGAGATTTACAGTGTGGGTACCCTGCTCTAGTTGGCAAAGCCAAATAAATAAATAAATAAATAAACACATAAATAAATTGTGATATTACTCCTCTAACTGTGTTGATCCTATATAACCCACCCGGTCAACTTTCCCCGTGGGAAGAATCCGGAGAAAAACCACGACTTTCGACTGACTCTTTTCATATGAGTCTGTAGCGAGAATCGAACACACGAACTCAGAGGTGAAAGCCGCTTACTTTGACGACTGCGCCACCGAATTATGTATTCATTGCAATCAATGCAATGATCAACTAATTATAATATAGCAGTTTGACGACGTTGACACCCCTTCAATTTGTAAAATACGCTACATAAAAATGCTATGACACACTGATTTTGTCCACTAAATCTCTCAACATGGGCGTTTGTATTTTGAAGACGAACCGAGGTTAATTATTAAATATATCATAGACTACGCAACAAATTCATGAATCATGAAAATAGAAACGTGATATATGTTAACGTTAACCAAGATCTTCTAATTGATGCATAAACAATTACAGGCTTGAACATTTTGGTTTAACATAACACTTTCTAATTTCATGAATCTGTGGCTTGCATTACGATCAGTATTTAACCACCGTTCGTTTTTAAACGCGGTGCTGAAAGATTTGGTGACCAAAATCAGTGTGTCAGGGCATCTTTTTGTACGTATTTGCTCCTGGTTGGGATTAAAAATATATGATTTATACATTTGCGTTCGAACATTCCATCATTCTACAAGAAAAAGATGTCTACTGTAAGTTTCATTGAACAAAATGCCCAAAAGTCTCGACCTTCTCTTTAGAATATTTCTAACATTTTAAGAACCGTTTAGAATAAGGAATTACGTCATTCTTTAACTTTTCTACGTTAATTTTAGATACGGCCGTATGATATTTAACAGGATGCATAAATTTAATATTATGATTATAACTTTCCCAAACTAATTTTCCATCATCAAACCTACGCCAGCCATACTTGTCCGGTAGATACAACCCCAAATGAAATTCCCATGAACTTTGTAAGTCTATGAAACTCATAATGGTCGGCACTGAAACTTCCAAAAATACTCGATTTTTATGAAATACAGTAGAGATCCGCTGCCACTGATCACTGAACTTCTTGGGTACATAAAATAGATCTGACCACGTGTTAAAACAACGCTTTACTCCTTCGCCATTTGCAAGATGAGTTTCTATCAATTTCGTGACATTTATATATTTACTTGAGCGATATTGTTTAATGATTTCTGAGTAAGAGTTTTCACAAGCCTTTGCAGAATTGCTCGACATGCTCCACCAAAGCCATCCGGTTATTATTGGTCGTTTCCACATGGTATGAACTCCATCTACCACAAATTTCGCACCCAGCCAAAATTTCTCCTTATCAAGCTTGTGGAATGTCCACCAGTTCACAATCATGTCGTCATTTATGTACAAGTAACCACGGTAATCAGGATACCTATGGATACAACAACGAATTAGCAGACACCACTATACAGGGCGTATAAAAAAACCTGAACAGATATGCACTGTTAATTTGAAGGTGTTAAAATAGCACCTTCGTAGGTGTTAAAATGACACCTTGTGGTGGTGTTAAATAAAAAGTGTTAATCTAACACCAATTTGGGTGCTGAATTAACACCATGAAGTTGGCAATTGATTTTGAAGTGCTAAATTAGCACCATAGATATTTAACACTTTTCTAGGGTGTTAAAATAACACCCATTCTATTGAGTGAAAGTGTTAAAGTAGCACCGTTTTGAGAGTTAAACTTAGGGTGGCAAAATAGCACCTCGTGAACCGGTTTTCAGATTCAAAGTGGCGGACCACGTAGGGGCGGTTTACGTTTTTCAGACAAGTAAATGGAGCAAAGGATCATATTTTTACATATTATCGCCTTTAATGTAATCCTTGTATATAGGGCCTCATTGAAAAACTAATAAAAAATAATCGAAGCAATCTGTCATTTTGGTGTTAGTGATGTCAGGAAAGTGTGCAGTGATAAACAGTAAAAATATGCAGTGAAAAGAAATTGTGTGGTGATGACAAAATATGTTCATGCAAGGGAGATATACCAAGACAGCTAGAATTTTAAAGTTAAGAGTCTCTGTCAAAAAAAACTTAGAAATACAGGTTTATTTGCACTGGATTGCTCACATGATTGAGATCAGTGCCTTCAGAAGGGCCTCCCAGAAGGATTAGCGAGCACATTTTTAGCGCGTCGTTTGGAAATTTTAATTTAACGTCTGTTGATAAAGCCAAGATTTCTTAAATTATAGTAGAAAATAAGAAGCCAAATACTCCATTGTTTGAAGATTCAGACAATAATTGTAAATGTAAGTGCTCAACTATGTCAATATTTTTAAGTTTTGTGTGTAAATATGTGCCATAAATAGTAATATATTCATGTATATTTTAACCGCCATTGCCGTTGGCGGCATTGTATTTTGCATTTGGTTCAACAATATATTGTTATTAAAATATATTAAAACTTAGTGATATTGCTTTGTATTGACAGGTTATAATTTCAAGCAATAAATACTGTCATAGTATGTGTTCTAAGCAAATTGAACTGTCGAAATCATGATATATACAGGCTGCAAGAAGGTATGAAATATACAATTATATTTACAAGGGCCCAGAAAGGAAGGATTGTTCGCTCATACAAAGCCATGGAACTTGCTTTGGCAATTAGATAAATATTAGCTAAATGAGTTAATATTGATACCCTTTCAGTAGTGATCAATACATTAAAGTTAACAATATAAACATTTATATTTGTTAATGTATTGATCTATTGAGAGGATATCAATGTTGACTCAATAGCTATTAATATTGATATAATCTCCAAAGCAAGTTCTATGGCTTGTATTAGGCCCTGTTTACATGAGACCACAACAAAGTCAAACCGGGACCATTTTGTTTTGCTCATAGTATGATCTATAATAGATGTTCACAAGCGACCGGGATGAAAATAACTCGACAGACCAGCTTAAGTCATTCTGGTTGCTGGATCAAGCCAATTGTCTTTAGACTGGCATGAATTCAGACCGGCATGAATGTAAACACAAATACATTTCAGACCGGTCTTGGCTGTAACCTTGACATTGGAACAACATATGCTAACAAAAGCCATCTGAACAAGAAAATTGCCTAGCAAGGGGAATAAATTGAAAATTTTGTGATTTTTGTACTGATCTCATGTAAACATGTTGACAATTTCAATTTTCCTTCCAGTTTGACTTCGTCCCAGTTTCATGTAAATGTGGCCTAAGAGCAGAACAATCTTTCCTTTGTGTTATCTATATTGTGCTATCATAGTAAATAGCTGTATTTCTATTTAATATCCAGACAACCCAGGTAGAATGTTCCTAAATTCCCTGAATATAATTGAGGATACATGTTTGAGTCCCTCATACTATTGTTTGTATGCTTCTGAGAATTTCCAGGCTCACAATTTTATGCATAAAGAAACTGTTTAAGGGGCCACGTCCATAATAATGTTGCCACAACAACATCGAATCGACATTATAAGTGGGTAGGTTTTATGTGAACTTATCTCTGCTATCTTGTGGCAATTTGACAATTAATGCCAATAAATGATCAATAATTGACGTTAAATTATTAATTGACAATGAATTACAGTATCTACAAATAAACTTGGAATGTAAAATAATACCAATTTTCATTTTGTAGTCGACTCACCACAGAAAATTACAAATTGAGTTGCATTATGCCCTGATATGCCCTACTTTATTATTTTACTTTATTTAATGCCAGACTATTTAACTCTGTCTGATCCCAGATGATTTTACTTATCAAGGGGAGAGAGCTGGTGCTTAAGAGCGACTGTCTACAAAAATCAAACAAAATGAGAAATATGTGGCAAGGCTCAAAATTTTAAATTCGCTCTACTTTTGAATATAAGTTGACTATGGTGAAGTGAGAAACGTTATGTGGTTAGTTTTTAAAAATACTCTTTTGTTTATGAAAAAAGGCAAAAAAATGTTTCAGCTGTGAGGACCGATTTTCGCAATCGAAAAATGGCCGAAATTGCGTATGTTTACTTAATCCTGGTATCCAAACCCTAAATCCAAATAGCCTTATTATACTTTCTGTTAAAGCTACATCACTCCCTCGTTTATTAATAGTGGTTTTATGATAATTGAACAACTGAACACATTTGTGCACAATAAAGAGCGACGGGTACTGATTTTTAATGTTTGTCATTGCATGTAAAAAGTGGCAGATTTCTCCATTTGCCATCCTTTCAAATCTTATGGGATTTTGCACAAGCACTATTGGGAAACTGCCCTTTTCAGAAATGTATTATTTATTTTGGGCAAATAAATTCACACGCTTTGAGAAAGAGTTAACTTTGGTTCATTAAATATGCAAAATCACTGTTTGGCGATTGCGTGACTAAAAACCCCTTGCAATAAACTCACTTAAAACATCATTGTTCTTCACCTTTAGTTTAGAGAATTTGAAGAAAACATAAATATACATACCTTGAATGCAAAAAGTTCCTTTGAGCTGTTCCACTTTTGGAGTTATCCCTAACTTAACTACATATTAAACTCAAAGTTCAAGGAGTCCAGCTAACAGAAATCAGCTAACAATTTACACAACTTCCATTCGTATTCCATTTACAATTGTTATAGTTAAGCCAATAAAATAAAAAAATAAGCCATGCAGAAAAGAGTCAAGATTAATATTGCAGACATTATATTTTATTCATATACTGTACTGAGATATCGAAAAAAGTATTTACATTTATAATTAGATGATGCGGGCTTCCTGTCGATTTGGCGGAAGCAATGCTACTGCAGTATTGATATCTCTGCGATCAAATGAATAATCTGTGCCAATCCGTGCCCACTATTGGACCAAAATAGCAGCGTCTAGAGAGTGCCATTTCCTTCGAAACCACTCTGATCAGTCGTCAGTTCAAATACCAATATGCTGACTTTTCATGGAAGTTTAACTGTTATGGGGTGCTCGTGACGGATATTAATTAATCATGATAACAATAGCATAGCGGCGTGCGGATCGCATTTTTTCGACAATAATCCACATAAAAACAATATTAAAAATACAAGTAATGCATCACAGTGGCATTACTTTCGCCAAATCGACAGGAAGCCCGCCACCTATAATGTAAACATTTGGTGACAAATAGCTTTTTCAATATGTCAGTATAAAAATAAAATAGAATTTCTGTAATATTAACTTTGACTGTTTGTTTCTAAGAATATTAATAATTGTAAATAAAAGTAAATTACAGCAATAAAAAAACCCTCAATTCGCAATAATCCACTTAATAGAAAAAAAATATTAAAAAAGAAATGACAACATTACAGTAATACATCGCAGTGGCATTACTTCCGCCAAATCGACAGGAAGCCCGCCACCTATAATGTAAACATTTAGCTTTTTCGATATGTCAGTATAAAAATAAAATAGAATTTCTGCAAAATTAATTTTGACTCTTTGTTTCTAAGAATATTAATAATTGTAAATGGAACACGAATGGAAGTTGTGTGAATTGTTAGCTGATTTCTGATAGATTGGATTCCAAGAACTTTGAGTCGATGTATAAGGCGGAGATGTAAACAACCGAACGGTCGACAATATTAAATTCCTGGTATAAACTCCAAAAGTGGAACAGCTCAAAGAAAATTTTTTCATTCAAGGTATGTATATTTATGTTTTCTTCAAATTCTCTAAACTAAAGGCGAAGAACAATGATGTTTTAAGCGAGTTGATTTCAAGGGGTTTTTAGTCATGCAATCGGACCATTCGCGTAATAGACTAAATTTTGATCTAAACAAAAATTTCATCACAGCTTGAAAGAGCATCACAAAATTAGTAATATTCCAAAATTTCGTTGCGAAATGTTGTAAAATGCGGATAGTATAGCCCCGCGAAGTTTGCAATTTTCAGTCATTTTAGATTACAAACGGGAAATTGACAGCCGATACGCTTTGAGGCTGTCAATTTCCCGTTTGTAATCTAAAATGACTGAAAATTACAAATTTCGCAAGGCCATATTATCCGCATTTTACATATTTACATTTTTGTCTAGACTTGTTGAGATCAAAATTTAGTCTATTACGCAAATGGTCAATTACCAAACAGTGATTTTTGCATATTTAATGAACCAAAGTTAACTCTTTCTCGTAGCGCGTGAATTTATTTGCCCAAAATAAATGATACATTTCTGAAAAGAGCAGTTTTCCAATAGTGCTTGTGCAAAATCTCATAAGATTTGAAAGGATGGCAAATGGAGAAATCTGTCACTTTTTACACGCAATGACAAACAATAAAGATCAGTACCCGTCGCTCTTTATTGTGCACAAATGTGTTCAGTTGTTCAATTATCATAAAACCATTTTTAATAAACGAGGGAGTGATGTATCTTTAGCAGAAAGTATAATAAGGCTATTTGGATTTAGGGTTTGGATACCAGGATTAAGTAAACATACGCAATTTCGGCCATTTTTCGATTGCGCAAATCGATCCTCACAGCTGAAATTTTTTTTTGCCTTTTTTTCATAAACAAAACAGAATTTTTAAAAACTAACCATATGACGTTTCATACTTTGTCATAGTTACCTTAAAGTCAAAAGTAGAGCGAATTTAAGATTTTGAGCCTTGCCGCGGTATGTTTAATTTTTGTAGAGACTCGCTCTTAATGGGTTAACTGTCATATCTGCCCATGTGCCTAGTTACCCCCTTCATGTCAACTATGCCACACAAATTGCACCCTACTTTATTATTTTACTTTGTCTAACACCAGACGATTTTACTTGTCAAGGGGAGAGGGCTCCCGCTAATGAGTTAGAGTACCATTCAGCGAAGATTCTATTGGTTACAAATTATCTTCACCGGTAACATAAACTTTCATTTGGATTGTGAGGGATATAAACTGTATTGATATAATCCAACTGAATCAAAGTATGTAATTGTGAGAAGTATTTTCAAAAGCAGGTTGTTTAATTACTGATTGAAAAATAAGAAAATCATTCAAAGAAATTCTTACTTTTTCAGGTAGTTAAACAATCTACTGTTTGCAACTGTAGCTAGTGAATAGTCTACTTTGCTGTATGATTGATTACAGTGATTACAGGTTTTAAAGAAACAATTGTTTAGTATCTGTGTGTTTATAGTATGGACATGGATTAAACAATTAACATAGATTAAGATACTTAATAAGTTAATTGAAAGAACGTAATCTATATTATGTGTATGTATACTGTATAGAAATTTATTCTATGTTTAAATCTTTTTGTGTAGAGGATGCTCAACCCCTTTTATCAGGATCTCAACCCCTTGTCTATTGGTACTGGACCTCTGGAAGAGATAAGTTTGATTTCATTGATTGCAGAGCGAATGTTTGTGAAAAATTCAAATTGTGCAATATAGCCAACAACCTGCAGTTTATGATAATGCACAATTTATGATAATGATGATATTATATCATTAATGTAATGCATGTATTGTGCATGCAGGATATACCGTAAATCTCCAAATATAAGCCCCCCATGTATAAGCCCTCTCCCCCACGTATAAGCCCACCGCATGTACTAACGCTCACCTCATTCCAAATATAAGCCCCCCCCCTGAATATAAGCCCACCCAAATATAAATAAGCCCACTTGTTTATCACTATTACAACTATCTATCATTATTATTACTATGCTTGTTTAACACTTGTTTATCACTATTACTATACTTGTTTATTACTATTAAACTAACACAAAAGATTGTCCATGTATACGCCCCCTGTATATAAGTTTCCCCCCCCCCTATATAAGCCCATCAAAAATCGCTTACGAAAGAATGTAAGCCCAGGGCTTATAGTTGGAAGTTTACGGTATTGTTCTAAATCTTTAATGACTAGAGTGTAGTACGAGGAGAGTTATGGCGTCACAATCATGGTCTATTTCTGTGAATGTTTCTATATAGTGTAAACTTTAGGTGCAATAACTCTGAATTTACTATAAACTTCATATATGACATAGATAAGTAATGCTGTAAAGTGTAATGTAAATAAATTTTTCAACAGATTATTTTATTAATTGTTTTTTGTGTTGGATAGAAGGGATATACATTTTTAATATTCGCGGTAATGCTAAAATAACACTAAAATTGAGTGTTATTTTAACACTAAGGTTAGAGTGCTAAAACAACACCGAAAAGGGTGCTATTATGACACTAAAAATGGAGATATTTTAACACCTTTGCAGGTGCTAATTTGACACCCTACAAAGTGGTGTTAAAATAGCACCCAAAAAGGTTTTATTTTTGGTACCTTTTTATTTGACACCATTTTTGGTGTTATTTTAACACCTTCAAATTAACAGTGTGAAATTGCTCTCAATTTCGTAAAACAGCTATTAATATCCAGTTTTTTATGTATATACCTTCTTTGGTTACTTATAATGTAGAATAATGAAAAAAATTTCTGGAACTCAAATTTTCTGAACCAGGGGGGAGGTGTCTTTTCCAAGAAACTGAAAATGGCTTGCGCACGAAATTTAAAAGCCTTATTCATATTTTGAGTCAATAGATTGAAAATAAGTTGGGTTTTTAATTACTGTACAAAAGTTCAGACAATTTGGCTTAGTTTAAGCCCCTTTCTATTCACGCAAACTTACATTTTTTCTTAAAAAGTCAGCTATTTGCATGCTTCAATGATTTGGTTTCTTGCACTTCACTTGGTGGAATTAATATTAGAATGTTAGGGTTTGTAATCCAAGTGAGTATATTTTAAGACCTGACTTAATGCCTTGTGGAAAGGCCTCTGATTGGACAGTGCTTTATTTGAAAAATATGTGACAAATGAAGGTATTTCATTGGTTAATTGATAAAGGCATGCGTTTAAAATAACAACACAAAAATTTTAAATTCAGAGATTTCCTCAAGAATCGAGATTTCTTTCGGGGCATACAAATTTTTGAAAGACTTGAAATATAATCTGAAAAACGATACATGCCAGAAATATATTGCAAATATTTCTCGATGAAGAGATTTGTTTTGAATGCAAACAATGCTGAACGGTGATCATAGCCGGCAAGTCCGGTGTACAAGCTCAGTTCTTGGCGTACATATGGCGTATATAGTTGTTTACAAAGACAAAGTATTAAATATAAACACAACTGGTTAATATTGAAAAGGTGCATTTTAAAGTAATTAAAAGTTAACTGGCCAAGTAAGACGAAGTTAAACACATTAAAGAAAATCCTTTGTCGCGGTCGGTCGGGACATAAACATGCAGATTGTCAATTTAATTGTCAATTATAAATTGTCAATTTCCGTCCGATAGTTTGTTGTATTTTATATATTTGTCAGCAATGTTCGCTGAGTGTCCAAACGCTAGAATTTTATCTTGATTTCCTTAACGCACAGATTATATTTCAAGTCTTTCAAACCTTTGTATGCCCCCAACGTGTGCCCAAAGGAAATCTTGATTCTTGAGGAAATCTCCAGAGGGAAATCTCTGAATTAAAAATTTTTGTGTTGTTATTTTAAACGCATGCTAATTATCAATTTATCAATGAAATAGCTTCAATTGTCATATATCATTCAAATAAAGCACCGTCCAATCAGAGGCCTTTCCACAAATCTGTGGAACTCACAGACATTCTCTCGCGCGCTTTTTCGAGACTAACGTCTGTTATTTATTTATTTATTTATAAAAGTTATTTGGAAACGATAGCCCTTCAGCTATTGCTGCTTTTCAAGGGATCGTTTTATATAAACCTATAAAATATTAATATATATTTACACAAATAAGTCATGTTAAATAAAACAATATTGATAAATCATGTTGCAATACTTGTGAGCATTATCAACAGTCATTTAATCTATAGAAAAACAATTGTCGATTAAAATTTTAAAATCAGTGAATTGTTGATAGTTGCTCATACCCGTTGATGATGTCAATGGGTAAGTTGTTCCAGGCACAAGCTCCTCGGTATGAAAAGGATCTTTTCATAAAATTAGTTTTAGGCTTAATGGGCTGTAACAGGCTATATGTTACTCGTCTGTTACTCGCGTGTAGTTTTACAATAGATAATAGATCGATTTTAGTTCGGTTCAAAATTATCTCACGACCATTGCAACAGATTTTTGCTGCGTTAGGACTCGATTCATTCTGATAGTAGAATAAAATACAATATATTTTCGAATCACCATCGTTCTCGAATACTTTTAGTAATTTTACACTTTCTTGAAAAACAAAAAGAAACCTAATTACTGCCCTAAGGCATTGTTCTTGTACTGACATTAATAAAATTATAGTTATCAGGAAAACCTTTAAAATGTTGACAACAAATGCGAAACATGTAGTATTCTAGAAATGAATTAAAGTGGCACTACCATTAAATCTTTTTTCTTCATAATCCAGAAATATAAAGTATGCTTCATATTCTTACCAAAATTGAAGGCAAAATTATTTCATCTTCATGACTTACGATTCTTATTTGCCAATTTTACGACCGCCATTAAACGCGCGCAATTAAGCGAGAAGGCGTTTTGAAGAGGATGTGACGTCATTCACTCAACACGCCGAATGTTTTTATTGTATTTCACTACTATTTCAACAATGTCTACTGACAAAGGAGTTTCAGAAACTTTACAAAGTGAACATTCGCATGGGAGCAAAGTGAGCTGTGATGAAGAAACGTATACGGTAACTCAAATTCAAGCGAAAATAGTGATGAAAAGAAGAAACCGAATCTAGAATTGTTGTTTGTTGAAAACATGACTGTTGGCCGGCTTTCGCTCACTATTAATAGTGTAACAACAATAGTGTTGATTGGCTTCCTTGTTTTTACAAACTTACTTTTGAAGTTGAAAGTAAGCCTTGTAAGTTATAGCTATAAATAATATTTCAACGCATGCGTGTCTATTGGCCTATTTCTGTATGATTAACAACAGGCGCCCCAATCTCTGAATGGTCTATATATTTTGAATATTTGTACAGAATATTTAACCGTTATAGTATTTAATAACGAAATAATTTAAAAAATATTAACAATATATGTACGTAAAAAATATATCTAACTTGTTAATAGAATGCATTTGTTGTCTTTCTGAGTCTAGTTGATGCGATGGCTTTACATTTTCGTCGTAGTTGAACGGTCGTCAATACTGACACAGAACGACATAGGATAAAAGAAGTAGAAGGCTAACGACTTATCTGATATATACTCTCCGACATCGAGTCCAATATCACTCCTCAGAATCGTTGCAGAGCAATAAATTTCACATCACTTAATAGCTGACTCATCCCCAGTCGTCTCTGTGTTACTCAGTTTGAAGCGCGGGCGGAAGCAGCAAAGATGGCGGGTGGAAGCAGGAAATATACAGGCGGTTTCCCCCTTCCCAGCGCGTGTGCTCACCGCCTACATGGCCTTGCTACTTTTCCTGCTTCCGTACGCGCTTGAAATACAGAGACGACTGGGGATTGGCTCTTCTTCGAGAGCGTGTCCTTGGTAAGACTACGAGTGAATAGAACCTAAGTGAATTAGCAACAGGGAAATTAAGTGATATACACAATAATATAGATGTAAAGACGAACTTATGATGAAGTGAGTGTGAATTGTGATTTTATTAAACTTTATTATTCATTAATTATATAATTCAATTCACTTTCAAACAGGATTTTTCAAGAGGTTTATTTTTTTTTTAACAACGTTTCGGACAGTTTTACTGTCCGTCTTCAGGTTATTACAACTTTGTAAATGTTGACGTGTACAAACAATGTTGACGTGTACAACAATGTTGACGTGTACATCTTTATTATTCAATCTTGGACTTTTGTGAATTTCTGGGTGAAACAACGGAGGCAATCCCCAACAAAACAAAGTTCGTTGCGTGTCACGGGTATTGCCCAAATGGTGAACAAACCATGTTCTTTCGAAAGAGGAACGTTCATACTATTAGGCGAAAAGCGAAATAGGCCAATAGACACGCACGCGTTCAAATATTATTTATAGCTATAACTTTCAAGGCCTACTTTTAACTTCAAAAGTAAGTTTGTAAAAACAAGGAAGCCAATCAACTGTTGTTACACTATTAATAGTGACCGAAAGCCGGCCAAAGGTCATGTTTTCAACAACAAACAAAGATAGCCATTTATTGTCAACAAACAACAATTCTAGGTTTGATTTCTTCTTTCCATCACTATTTTCGCTTGAACTTGAGTTACCGTATACGTTTCTTCATCACAGCTCGCTTTCCTCCCATGCAAATGTTCACTTTCTGAAGTTTCTGAATCTCCTTTGTCAGAAGACATCATTGTTGAAATAGCAGTGAAATACAATAAAAACGTTCGGCGTGTTGAGTGAATGACGTCACATCCTCTTCAAAACGCCTTCTCGTTTAATTGCGTGCGTTTAATGGCGGCTGTAAAATTGGCAAATAAGAATCGTAAAAAGGTCAGCAAGATGAAAGAATTTTGCCTTGAATTTTGATTAGAATATCAAGAATACGTTACATTTCTGGATTATGAAAAAAAATAATGATAGTGCCACTTTAATAGAAAAAGTAATATTTTCCATTTTCGGTCCTCGATTGTCGACCCTCGACCTCGACTTTCGACACTCGACCTCAACTTTTGACCCTCGACCTACGACCCTCAACAATAACCCAAACTTGAGTATTTGTTTCTAATTTGGTTTTCTTTTCAGGAAAACAATTTACAGTAACATAGAAGCTAAGTATAATTCTTTAACGGTCTCAAAATCTTCAATTAATTTATTTCCTCTAACCACTCAATTTGATGGAGGCCAGGCTAATATACGACCTATATTTCCTACATTTTTTTATACTATTCTAAAAGTTATAACTACATTGATTTGGTCAATCGTTAGAACAGGCCTTTCATTCGAGAAAGAAGCCATTTTATTCCAGAAATGGGGCAATTGTGCAGTTTTGAAAAAAATGCGAAGGCACGTCTGACCCCAAAAAACATAACGCCACTCAACATTGACCTTTTAAGAGCTGTTATGTTCAGTCCATCCCATCCAAATAATGTTGACAAGTAATTTCCAAAGCGATTTGTACTGTACCTGCGTATAGCTTCGCCAACACATTCATAACCATAATATCCTGGGCCAATATCAACCACCATTATAGGGTGCTCGGAATAGTCCTTTGAACCACAAATCACAATATTTTTAAATGCATCTTTATATAACGACATGAGTAAAGGAAGTGTGTCGTAGAAAGGATAATGGTAAATGATAATTAACAGGATATCGTCAAAGTAGTTCTTGAAACATTCACCAGCCTTTGTGTCGATTGGATTGTGGTACTTATCATCATTTGATGGGCTGGAAACTACAGCTGGCGATGGATGTATAATACCTACAAAAGTGCGAATGAAACATTCGAATTGACACATACAGTATTTGGAAGAAAAAAAACAATGCAATCACACAGCAATATTGAAATTTTCACACCGCGCGGAGGCGCTCTCAAATAAATCATGCACCATTCTATTTTATGGTAAGAACAAAATTCTCAACCACTCTGTGATTTATTTTCTCAAAAGCAAACGTGTTTTAATATGTGGTATTGCCCCCGAGTCAAGGGCGCAGAGCGCCATTCCGTGCGTAAGCCCCGGGCAATGGAACTAATGGATCTATTCCCACTGCTCTGTCAGCTTGCCCGAAAGTATTTTGCGATCCAGGCTAGCAGTTCTCCATTAGAACGATTATAGGCGGGACAGGTCAGTACTCCATCTCGAGCACGTTAATTAAAACCAGAAAAAGTTGACATGCTTACGTTCCTAGACAAACATTTCACCATACCTTGAAAGAGCATCACAAAATTAGTAGTATTCCGAAGTTTTGTTGCGAAATGTTGTAAAATGCGGATAATATAGCCCTGCGATGTTTGCCGTTTTTCACATTTTGTATTACGCACGGGAAATTGATACCGCTTTCTGAATAAAGGTGTCAATTTCCCACGCGTAATACAAAATGACTGAAAAACGGCAAGCTTCGCAGGGCTATATTATCCGCATTTTACAACATTTCGCAACGAAACTTCGGAATACTACTAATTTTGTGATGCTCTTTCAAGCTGTGGTGAAATGTTTGTCCAGACTTGTCTAGATGAAAATTTTGTTCATTAGGGAATAGGTCCATTCCGCACTACTTTACCCCCGGGGAAAGGAAAACATTAGCGAAGTCTGAAGCTCGTCAATAATCGTGGCTATGTTTAACCGTTCATGGGTGGTCATCGTCACTGATCTCAAAAATATGGCGGACTGTCATCAACAGCGAACACTGATTGGTCAAATTTAAAATTTGCATTCTAACGACTGCATGACGACAGCGAAATAACAAACATGTCTTGCAAATATATTTCATTTTTGCAAGATTTTGTAAATTTCAAACGTTTTTGAGAAAAAAAAGCGCAAAGACTTGCTAAAAGAAGGGAGCAAAAACGCCGACGTCAATGAAGGTAAGGTTGTTTTAATTATTGAAGTATTGTTTGCTTTTAAAATTGCTTTAAAAACTGACCCTTGCGTACAATGAAAATTTCAGTTAGTCCGTGTGTTGTGAGCCGATATCGTTCACTTTCATTAAGCATGTCCTAGATCTGAAATATTTTGAGGGGAACTAACACTTTCATGCACGCTAAGTTCAAATCCGAAAAGTTCCCACCCCGTAGACCCGCAGTTTTCTCACAAAATGCTATTTTATCTTCAATAATTTCACGACAAATTTTTCATTGTTCAACGACACGATCGATGACGCGATACACGATTATGTCACTCAAAAGGACCAATTTCTATTAACCATTCTTCCTTTTAACAAAAGACAGGTTTTGCTCGAATTATTTTGAGTTATGCAATCTTATGCGTGTTGGACGTAAACAACATATCTTGTCTACAACTTTGAGAAAGTACAGATAACGCTTTCTAAAATCCTCAGTTCTAGAGATATATTCTATTAATGACTCAAGTTGTTGATTTTTTCCTCCACTTTCTTGACAAACACAATATTAAACACGATTATTTATTTTTGTGGGAAAGGGGTTCGGGGTTGTGAAGAGTCCATTTACAGTATATGACAAGCACCATGCCTACTCATAGGTCACACCCTATTAGCTGTACAGATTCTGAACTGGCTGCTGATAATCTGACCAAGATTTACTTGGACAGTCCTAACCTGACCAACTGGAGCACGAAACCCCAGTATGGACAGTCCTTACCCTGACCAATCGGAGCGCAAAACCCCTATGGACAGTCCTTAACCTGAACATGGGGGGTAAACCCCCATGGACAGTCCTTAGATTTAGATATATTATGTGTGACATATATTGAGTCTATGGGCCTGAAGTTGACATTTTATGGAGACTTCATCCCGAACTGCAATTCTTTATTCTAATCGTTCAACAAGAATTTACAAGAAAAATTATTTTCTATACACCAATAATATCCATAATATCAACGCTAGTCTACCAACAATGTTTGTGACTTTTGCACTTGAATGTGCTTCCTTGTACTTTTAATTGTTCCAGAATAATGTCCTCGAGATTGGTTGGCAATAACAGCATTCCTTCGTACGTAATCATCTGCAGTATTATATATACCAATACATACAATACATGTCTATCTATCTACTGTATATCTTTCCATGGGAACAGGTATATTGTCAATATACATCAGAATGTTATTACTGCATTCCCTAATATTATAAACATTAAAACTTTAACTGATTTTTTTTTTTTTTTTAATTTTAAACCCAGTGAAGGTAAGCAAAGGAGAGGTGGGTGGGTGGGAAAATCATTCGATAATGTTACTCTGTCGACATCTCAGAGTAAATTACGTTATTTTGCATAAACTCGTGCATGTTATGTGCCAATTAGGATGGGCTGTGTTATGTCCTGTGATTGGTCAAACCACAGAACAGAGTCATACAAGGTTTTCAATTGGTTCACAGTATGTTTCACGGTTTGTTCACGTGAATGTGTGCTAGCTGGCAGAAAATGATCTTTGACCTATCTGTTAAGATCTTTGACCAAACTGTCAAAGATTAGGTTGATATAAATCATATCAACCTCCTCATCTTACCATCACACCTTGTCTCATTAACTTAAATTTATATAGGCTATAAATTTGCTTAAAATCACAAGGACATTAGTGCAAAGTCTTTTGGCTATATCATTGGCCTGAAAAATAACTCTTCTAACGCGATCAAGGTATTTAAAACAAAAGTAACACGAAGCCAACGTGACGGCAAAGATAACGCTAAAACGAAATATTGTCGATTGGATGCTGGTAGAACACTTACGACAGGATCAATCTTACATAACCTTAAACTATAAGAATGAATGTTCACATCAAAGACAGAGATCAGTCCCAAAGTATAAAATATGCTCTGTAAACTTACGACCAAGTGGAGAAATGTGTGCATGAGCTGTTTAGTTGGTGATTTTAACGTATATGGAAGCCCTCTTTCCAATAATATTCGCTTTTTTCGCACACAGTATAACACCAACTGATGCAAATGCAATGATAAGTTATCTCTTGAATTACATCTCAGAAACTGTGTTGGAAATTTAAATGCTGATCCATTCCATATAGATTACCGTTTTAAATTGTTGTATAAAACATTTTGATCGCATGTAAGCAATTATTTCTCAGCCCAGAGACATAGTCCAAAGACTTAACATTAACGCCCTTGTAATTTTATAAAGATAGATCCAGAACTATGGATATTAGAAGGAATTATCTGTACCTTCTCAAAGTTGTAGACAAGATATGTTGTTTACGTCCAACACGTATAAGATTGCATAACTCAAAATGACTCGAGCGAAACCGGTCGTTTGTTAAAAGGAAGAATGGTTAATAGAAATTGGTCCTTTTGAGTGACATAATCGTGCATCGTCATCGATCCGTGTCGTTGAACAATGAAAACATTTACTGTGAAATTAATTAAGATAAAATAAAACTGCGGGTCTACGGAGTGGGAACTTTTCGGATTTGAACTCAGCGTGTTCGAAAGTGTTAGTTCCCGTAAAAAATTTCAGATCTAAGACATACTTAATGAAAATCGTTTTAATTTCTAGGCACTTTTCGAGATCACAACACACGGACTAAGTGTATATTTATTGATTACTCTCTCTCATTATATTAAAATTTTTAAATAAGGAAGAAAGCAAACTAGTTATTTGCATGTGAGAATTTTAGTTATCGATAAAAGCCAGTTCAGTTTTAAGAACATTTTAAAACGTTCTGCGAAGCGTTTGTGGTTGAATTTTACATTAAATTGAAGCTTATATTACGTATAACAACGTATAAATGTATAATAGTATACCTAACATATATATGTTTGCGAAATTGATTATTTTGTAATTAAAAGTGATATTTTTAGTAGTCTAGGGCCTGTATATGAGTTTATATGCGTTTCATTTAGGACAGGTAATCTCAACTGTTATAGGGTAAAATGACCATGGCGGTCAACATGGCATATGTGCCAAAACCTGAATCCGGGACGAAAGTCCTGAAAATGACGACGCCTTGAAACGGCTTGTCGACATAGCTCTAACTTCCGAAAAGGAAAAGCGATAGCCTTTCTGAAGTGCCTATAGTGTTCAGAAGGGTTGGTTTTAGGGGTGGTCAATGGAAGGAAAAATTTGTCTAAGTATAATATTTTACAAGAAAATGACCATGCACCACCCTATGTAAATTGCTAATTATACATAACTAATATGCCTGGCAGAAATAAATTTTCTTATTTCCTAAAAAAAATTATCATGGGGTGAAACACTATGCTCAATTTAATATAATTATTGTGGATTTCATAAGGATTGTCATTATTTTCATTAAATATAATACATTTCACTTACCCCCCCCCCCCCGCTGAAGAAGATTTCAAAGAAGGTTTCATCAAGTTTTGAAACAGTGCAGTGTATTTTCTCAGTTTATTTTTTGTTTTCATATGTATTTAGATTACAGTATCCAAGAGTACTTCATTGTAGAATAGTCCTAATCGAAAAATTGAAAACATTAGTTGCACTTCAAAGGAGAAAACCTCTCATAACAGTTGTCTTGTCAGAATTCAAAAGTAATTTAAAAATCGCGCGCAAGTTCGTGAAAACTCGTCGTGGGCTACATGATAGGGGTGTGTGAATATTTTCACGAAACGTTTGTTCGCCACCACAGCAACCTAACTAAACACACAATATTTATTGTATTTTTATGATTGATGATAAAAACAATAAATATTTACGTATTTTTATCATCAATCATAAACATTCAATAAATATAGTGTATTTAGTTAGGTTGCTGTGGCCTGTGGTGACGAACAAACGTTTCATGAAAATATTCACCCCCCACTGTCATGTAGCCCACGAGGAATTTTCGCGAACTTGCGCGTGACTTTTAAATTACTTCTTTTGGATTGTTACTGAACAAGTGTTATGAGAGGTTTTCTCCTTTCAAGTGCAACTAATGTTTTCAATTTTTGGATTGGGACTATTCTACAATGAAGTACTCTTAGATACTGAAATCTAAATACATATCAAGATGAAGAAGTGGCATTTATCGGGCAGAGAAACGGCTAGCCATTGCAATGGCGCCATATTTCACGAAATATCGAAGGACACAATATCGAAGATAAGATACACTGCACTGTTTCCAAACTTGATGAAACCTTCTTTGAAATCTTCTTCAGCCATTTATGATTATGTAAAAGTACAACAACTGGATAATATTTGCCAGATTCGGCGATAAAAAGCAAACAAGACGGCAAAATAAAGCTGAAATCGTGTTTTTCGTGGTGAGTGAAATAAAATGTATTACATTTAATGAAAATCCTCATGAAATCCAGAATAATTCTATTAAATTGAGCATAGTTTTTCACCCCATGATAGTTTTTTTAGGAAATAAGAAAATTTATTTTCTGCCAGGCATATTAGTTATTTTGTGCATAATTAGCAATTTACCTGGGGTGGTGCATGGTCATTTTCTTGTAAAATGTTATACTTAGACAAATTTTTCCTTCCAATGACCACCCCTAAAACCAACCCTTCTGAACACTATAAGCACTTCAGAAAGGCTATTGCTTTTCCTTTTTGGAAGTTAGAGATATGTCGAAACTGCCGTTTCAGGGCAGGGTCATTTTCAGGACTTTCGTCCCGGATTCAGGTTTTGGCACATATGCATGTTGACCGCCATGGTCATTTTATCCTAAAACAGTTGAGATTACCTGTCCTAAATGATAGCATACAAATTCATATACAGGTCCTAGACTATAGGGGATTTTTTAATTTTAAAAATACTCTTGTTCTCAAGACTGGAAACTCTTTTTATAAACTTTAATTTAACAAAAATAAACGAAAAGAACAAAAATAAAAGTAATATTTCCCTCATAAAATCTCACGAACAACGTTTTTCGAACGTCCTTAAAACCCGTTGCCCAGCAACCCCTCATTGGGCATAGGTTGCCCAAGTTTACTGTTTCGAAATGTCAACCATAAAATGTCAACTACGAATTAACTACAAAATACAGTTATCTTAACAACATTCCCCCTCCCCGCACTGCGTAGAGTGCGTGTCTAAACTATCTGTTCAACTAACACTGTTCCATCAGTTTTCTTGAAACAGCGGTACTAACTTGTGTATTGGTCGAACTAAGGTTCTGTCTCCACACTGAACTTTTGCCACTCGCGTGTGACCGTCTTTACCAGGATACGTCTCGATGATCCGTCCTAGAGGCCATCGACCTCTTGGTAGGTTGTGATCTAACGCAAG
This sequence comes from Paramuricea clavata, assembly GCA_902702795.2. Taxonomy (NCBI): domain Eukaryota; kingdom Metazoa; phylum Cnidaria; class Anthozoa; order Malacalcyonacea; family Plexauridae; genus Paramuricea; species Paramuricea clavata. The sequence continues at coordinate 28,823 of CACRXK020005122.1, forward strand.
AACAACGTCGCCCGTTTTCAGGTCGTTCACTATTTCCGTCCACTTCGGACGCTTGTTTAATGTGGAAAGGTATTCTTTCAACCATCTCGTCCACACCTGATTGAGTAGTTGTTGCACTCTTCGCCACCGATTCCGTAAGTTAAAATTGGTGTAGTCAACCGATTCGGGAACCACTTCTCCACCCACTTGCCCGTGTAGGAAATGGTTTGGTGTTAACGGTGTAACATCTTTAGGGTCTGTCGTCTGATAGGTTAAGGGACGGGAGTTGACCAGACTTTCGGCAGCAGTAAATGCGGTGATCAATTCTTCGTCTCGAATGTCACTGTTTCCTAGGAC